>LVTN01003505.1:0-19561 GCA_001649415.1 Musa itinerans
CGATAAGTCTTTTAAGAGTGAGTATTATCATACATGTATAAGAATAAACCTTATATTTATTCTTAATGTGGTAATATTACTTAATGAATAAACCTTATATTTATTCTTAGTCCAGTACCAATATATTTTCTCAAATTAATGTGCACATGAATGAGAAAATATCACAAAATATATAAGATTTTTAATATAATTATAAAGTGGAACCAAGTCTCATTTTCTCAACATGATCCTTGAATTTTAGATGTGGCATGCCTTTAGTCAAAGGATCAGCAATCATCAATTTAGTGCTAATATGCTCGATGACTACTTTCTTTTCTTTTACATGTTCTTTTATGACTAAATACTTAATGTCGATGTATTTACTTTGACTTTGACTTTTATTGTTTTTAGCCATAAAGACAGTAGCTAAATTATCGCAGAAAATTTTTAATGACCTAAAAATAGAATCCATGATTCTAAGCCCAAACTCTTAAGCCATACACTATGTGAAGCTGAGACAAACTCAGCTTTCATAGTAGAAGTGGTAGTCAAGGTCTGCTTGGTGTTTCTCCAAGAAATATCTCCACCAACCATCATAAAAATATATCATGATGTTGATTTATGAGAATCAACATAACTAGCGAAGTTTGAATCTGAGTAACAAATCACATCCAGATTGTCTATATATCTATACATAAGCATGAAATCTTTGGTTCCCTGTAAATATCTCATCACTTTCTTTGCAGCTCTCTAGTAGACCATACTTGGATTACTCTGATATCGACCTAGCATCCCCATAACAAATGCAATTTCAGGTCTAGTATAGACCTAAGCATACATAAGACTTCCTACGATAGAAACATATGTGATGTTTTTCATTGATTCCCTCTCAAGGTTGTTTTTTGGGCATTGGTTCAAATTGAACCTATCACCTTTCATAATGGGAATAACACTTAGTGAACAATCCTTCATCCAAAATCTTTCTAAAAGTTTATTGATATAAGTTTCTTGTGATAAACCTAAAATGCCTTGAGGTCTATATCTATGGATCTTAATACCAATGACATAAGATGCTTCACCCATATCCTTCATGTCAAAATTTTTAGAAAGGAATTGTTTCACCTCATGCAGTAAACCCTTATTGTTGGTTGCAAGCCAAATATCATCTACGTTTAAAATAAGAAAGCAAATTTTACTCCCATTGACATCCTGATATATACATTGATCTATGGGATTTTCAACAAATCTAAATGAAAAAATCACTTCATCAAATTTAAAATACCATTAGCGGAAGGCTTGTTTTAAACTGTAAATAGATTTCTTAAGCTTACAAACCAAGTATTCACCAACACTAGAGGAGAAACCTTTAGGTTATTTCATATAAACCTTTTCCTCTAGATCTCCATTAAGAAATGTCAGTTTTACATTCATTTATTGTAACTCAAGGTCAAAATGAACAAATAATGCCAAAATGATACGAAGAGAATCTTTCTTAGATATAGGAGAAAACGTCTTCGTATAATCGATTCCCTCTTTTTGAGTAAATCTCTTTACAACAAGTCTTGTCTTGTATCTTTCAATGTTGCCTAATGAAAAGACTCATTTGTAGCCAATAGTCTTTGCTTCATTAGGCAATTCTACAAGATCTCAAACTCTGTTGCTCTTCATGGAATTCATCTCTACTTTCATGGCATTGTGCCATAAATTTGATTCTTTGTAACTCATAGCCTGTGAAAAGATTTCAAGATCATTTTTTACTCTAATATTATTTTCAAATTCTTGTAGATATATAACATAATCACTAGGAATTGTTAATCTTTTATTTCTAGTAGATCTTTTTAATATTGTACTAATGTTTCCCGAAGGAACTTGTGGTTCATCTAGTTGTTCAAGAGCTTGTTGTAATTCTTGAACTGCTTGATATATTAAAATACTATTAGTAACTTTTAAAATCTCAATGATTGATTGTTCAGTACCAGTTTGTACTTAAAGAGTATTATGAACTATAACCAATCTATCATTTGATGTGAAAGGTTGAGATTCTATATAATCATGTGCAAAAACTATGTTCCTGAACTGATCGCTCCTATTGATCATGTCATCCATAAGAAATTTAGCATTTCTTGATTCCACAATCTTAGTTGTGTGAGATGGACAATATAACATGTAACCGTTGGACTTTCGGTATATGCAATGAAATACCCACTAATAGTCCTTCGGTCCAGTTTCTTCTCTTATGGATTATATATCCTAACCTCAGACGAACATCCCAAAATGTGCATATGTCGCAAACTCGGTTTCCAACCTTTCCATAATTCAAATGGTGTCTTTAGGACAGCTTTGGTTAGAACTCGGTTTAATATATACACAGTCGTCTTTAGTGCTTCAGTCCACAAGAACTTAGTAATATTGGAGTTTCTAAGTATACTCCGCACCATGTCTAATAATGTTTGGTTTCTTCTTTCTGCAACATCATTTTAGTCTGGAGAACCAAGTATAATGTATTGGGCAACAATCCTATATTCTTAAAGAAACTTGGTAAAAGGACTAGGTGCTTATCCATTTTCAGTATATCTACCATAATATTCTCCATCTCTATCTGATCTCACAATTTTAATTTGCTTACCACATTAGTTTTCAACTTTAGCCTTAAAGATTTTGAAGGCATCCAATGCTTCATTTTTGTTATGAAGCAAATAGATATACATATATCGTAAGTAATCATCTATAAATGAGATGAAGAATTTCTGACCGTATGTGTCCATGTTTGGATAACATATATCAGTATGAATGATATCTAATATATATAAACTCCTATTAGTACCCTTTTTGGACTTGTTGGTTTGCTTTCCCTTAATACAGTCCACACAAGTCTTAAAATTAGTAAAATAAAGAGTACTAAGTACCCCACTATTAACTAATCTCTTAATTCTCTCTATGGAGATATGTCCTAATCTCCGATGTCATAACAGAGATGAGTCCTCATTAATATTATACCTTTTAATGCCAGCGTGAATATGCATTGAACTTTGAGTGTCATCATTTTGTAAAAAAATACAATAAAGACTATCAGACAAAATATCTTTCCCAACACAATAAGATTTATATAATAAACGAAATAATGTGGTTTGAAAATTAAAGGAATATCCAATTGGTACGAGTTTGGAATAAATTAAGTTTCGTGAGAAACTTGGTATATAAAAGGTCATTTCCAATTTTAAAACAAAACCATTACTTAAAGTTAAAATGCATGTTTCAATTACCTCTATATGTGAGCTCATCTTATTACCTGATAAGATGCTTTGCTAACTTCTCACTGGCTTCCTTAGGTTTTACATACTCTGCAAGAGTTTATAATATGAATTGTTAATCTAGAGTCAATCTACCGGGTGTTAATATTAACATTAACCATATTAGATTCATAACACATAAACGAGGTTGGTTTACCTTTCTTTATAAGTCATTATTGGAATTTCGTGCATTCCTTCTTCATGTGTCTCTTCCTTTTACAAAAGAAATACTTTGCTTCTTTCTTAATATCAGCTTGGGGTGGTATTTTATCTTTTCCAGCTTTCTGATTGGCTTGATTTTTGTCAGTTTTATTTTTCCCACGAGTGGTTACCACCAATGCACTCTCACCTAGTTCCATCACTAGCCTCATTTCTTCTTGAACACACATAGTCATTAATTCATTGATTAACCATTTGTCCTTATATGTGTTATATAAAATCTTAAAAGACCTATATTGATGTGGAAGGGTGTTCAGAATATAGTGCATTAGGAAGGATTCTAACATATTAATCTCGGGTTTTTTAAGTTGAGCCACAATATCTCGCATTTGCATTATATGCTCACGCACACCCTTTATGTTGGTGAGTCCGAGGGATAAGAATTTCATTATTATGGTACTTGCTAGTGCATTTTCCAAAGTAATGAATTGCTCATCGATAGCTTGTAGCAAGTCTCGGACATTCTTATACTAGTCAACAAAACCATGTATGCCAACAATCATCTTAGTCTTGATAAACATCACGCTAAGCCGATTGGATTGCTCACTTCGCTCATATAACGCAACCTTAGTTGGAGTACTGGTATTAGTGACCGTAGGTGGTTTGTCTTTCCTAATAGCATAATCAATATATATCCGTCCTAAATGGAGGAGAATCCACTCCTTCAATATCTTATAGTTATCACCCCTAAGTTCGGGAATGTCACATCGAATATCAGAGAAATTAATAGTTTGAGAAACTACATAAAATCAAATATGTTTATGTCAAAATTTGAGATTTAATAGTTTAAATTGCATGTTTTACCAATGTGAAACATGCCAAAAGATGAATCTCATAATATAAAAATTGCTTATAGGCTAAAATTTTAATTCAAATAGATTCAAATGGTCTTTATGATAAAATTATCAAATTATATTCTAATTCATAATCTCTGTGGGTAAATTATGAAAATATTCTGATATTTTATCCTGATTAATTATATGAATATAATAAAATATCCTATGGGATAATAATTATTATATTAAATATAATCAGTCATAATATTATGTCTAATTATTTATGTGATCCTTAGTTTAGCTTTATATATAATTTTAATTAATTAAGGATGTTGTGGTTAATTTCTAATTAATTAAGATTAGATGAGTCACTAGACATTTTGAACATATAAAATTGACTCGCATGAATTAATATAATCAAATATTCATACATAATATGAGCATTTTACTGACTAAAAATATTAAAAATGTTATACCCTCATGATTTTCAACATGAAATATATCATGAAGTTTGAAAAAGAAACCAAAATCAAGTCATATTCATGGTATAAAAAAAATAAAAACTCTTTCGTATCAAGGCAAAGGTTAATTGCTCGGAAATAAAACTTACATACCTCCGGCCATTGTTGTCAAGAATTTCAGCAATAGTTTCTTTTTGTATTTTGGTACTTCTCGGCTTAGAACTCTCGCTTTAGATGGTGTAAAAAATCTTTTAGACTTGAGAGAGATATATAGCTCAAGGACCAAAACCCTTGTTTATATAAACGTTCTTCCAATCAAGAACATTTATTATCATTAACTTCATAACATTCAAGAATTAATTCAAATTTATAATGTTTGGACCATAATAAATTTTTTTAATAATATTTAATAAAAATATTTAATAATAATGATTATATTTAGAATAAAATTTAAATATTTAAACCATAATAAATTAAGAAATTGATGATAGTGAATGATGAAATTAATGAGAATGGTTACAGGTGTAACTAAGGTCATTAAATAAATGTTGGAAGGCAAAGAGTTTGGAAATGGAAAAGTTGATATTCTTCGTCATTCCAAATTTGGGTTTAGAAGAATAGCTGTCTTCTTGATTCATCCTTGAGAGATCGATACGATTCTTGTAATGTTTTTTTTGGAGTAAGCCCTCCTTCTAGCATCAAACTAGTATGATAAATTCTAGTTATCCAACACATGGCTTTGGTTTGAAGCTAACAAAGCTTCACTTCGGAGTCCATTTTACGCTAAGGTGTTAGTATTATGGGGATTCAATACCTTATAAAAAACTATATTAAGGGCATACTTGACGAACCCGTTAATGCTTAAGTTAGTCTGAATTTAGGAGATTTAATTAAGTATCAAATTTAATGTGTGTTCAACTAGATTTTCTCTGAGTTTGCAATTGAGAAATCTTTTCATACCATGATGGGCAACTATTAGGTTGAGACTGTGATAAATGTTGAGAATGTTTACATACATCATTTAGTCATCAATGGACTATAAGATCGTACATTAAATCGTTGGAGCTCTTTGTGGAGTCATCTTCCACAACAACACTGCATAGTCGACTTTGGAAGGCCAAGTTAGCATCCTTATCGGGGTCGCATCATCGACCTCGTGGGATTGAGTCCCATTTAATGTGTCGACCAAGTGAGTGTAATGTTTTGACAACTGCCTACATATCATACCCTCATATTATATTTAAAGTTTTGTTATGTGGAAGAAAAATACTTTTATGGTTTTCGAATTCTCTCTAACAGATATAAAGAAACTGAAAAAATATATATATTCAGAATATATATATAATAAGATAAATACTTAATTAATAATGTCCAAGCAATACTTGTCTTTTCAAGGTTCGTCACTACTTGAACTTAGAACCGGACCATACCCAAGGATTCTCATAGCGTCTACCACTGCATTTTGGACTTCTTTTAATTCGTGCCTTTTCTTTTCTGCAAGCAGATGATATGATGCCCTCTCAGAGACAACCGAAACAAAAAATTTCCTACATTCACAACCAGATTCAATGATCATATTCTGCAATTAGGAACTTTCACGGCCTCACATGGCATATGACCCTATGAACGAAGATAAGCCTCTTCATGTATTAGTTCTTTGCTTTTTCTATTGTGAAACAAGACAAATTAATGATGATGCAACGCTAATGGCTAATGTTTGCAGTAATTTATGATCACACAAATTTGCAATGCTCATAGTCAGACATTGTGTTTTCAGAACAAGTATTCAATAAGCCTTTTTTTTTTTTTTCTGTTTATGGTGCATGAAAAGTTACAATAATGATCACTTAGAAAGTAAGAAAATGATGGGTTGCATGTGGGAAAATGAATGCAGAAATTGTTGAATCCTACTTCCGTTATGAAGATTGCACTATTGGAATCAAAAATGGAAAAGAAAGAAAAAATGAATTTGTGAGGACATGAAATGGGAGGGGGAAGAAAAAGTTGCACAGTTTTCAGAGCGTGGAATTCAAGAACCAGTTCTCCATCATCTTAAAATGGCATTCATCAATACATGATCACCATATAGAACCAAGAAACAATAACATAGCTATATTATGCATATGCTAATCAAATTGCAATTGGACAAAACATCAGTATGTATCTCATGATAACTGTGCTCTTATCCTTCTATATGAGAGAAATTGCTTCGGCACGATTGTTAAGGTGGAAACATCAATGATTTTAATGGTAAAAAGACACAAGATTAATGAATGAATAATCAGTTTGGTAGATTATATGACATAATTAATTTAAGATAAGATATATTAAAGATCTAATTAGATTTTGATTAAAGTTATTAGTCAATAAGGTCAGTTATGTCAGAAAATTTTATGAGATAATCTTAATTATTTTTCATAAACTCTTTATTCCCGTTTATATAATCATAGGATCTTCTAGGGGTCTAATCATCATAAAACAATAGAGTATAGAAAATAAGTAGGAAGAGAGAAGAGTCTAATTAGTTTTTTCTTTTGCATATCTCTTGTAGATCATCAATGATATGTAATTTTACGACATCCGAGATAAGATATACATAATTTATTTTTAATCTATGATATTTATGATTTTAATCTTGGTATTAATTTTTTTTTATTATTATAGTTTTATCCTTTCAATTGATGTCCAAGTCAATTACTTTCAAATCAAAATATTTTAGATCATAAAAATATATGAGATGTATTTGTGCGTTATTGTTATTGTCAATAACAATAACAACAATCAGATGTTGAGATTATGCCACGCGGTGTGTTTGCGTCGGGCAACTCAGATCGTGCCCTTCTTCCCCTCCGGGGTTGCTCACCTGCTTGCTGGCGACTCAAATCTCCCCGCACACGCGAGTGGAGCTACGGTCGAGTCATGCGGATGGTGGAGTCGGAAGGGAAGGTTGCTGCCCAGTTATGTTGGCGACACTACCGTAGATGGCAGCTTGCTGTCGTCGGTGGTACAAGAAGGCGTGATAGCCCTGTTGAAGGCATCGACCACTCGGTATAGCAGCGGGATGGGTAGGTGTCACAAGAGAGGGTGGCATAAGACAGCAGCATAGGGTTGTCGTAGATGAGGCACAATGGCGAGTAGCGGACGGTGGCCTCCTGTGGTCTGCGGTAGCCCTGCTGAGGGCGACGATCACAAGCGGTCGCAGTAGTGTTTTCTAGCCGTGGTTGGCCGTGACGTTACATGAAGCATTGACGTGGACAGTTCAATATGGCGGTGGGATATGAGATGGAAGCGTCGCCCGTGGCTGTTGGATGTCTCGGAGGGAGGAAAACATGGCGTTATGAAGGAAGGATCGCTGCATACACTGGTCGCGATAGTGGGTCGCACGATCGTGGTTAATGGTGCCGTCGTAGCGCTGATGTGGGTCATGACCAAGTTGATGGGGTTACCGGTGGCTGCATGGCTCGCAAAGGCATTTAACGTGGCCACTGTCGAGGGCGACAAAGGCATTGGCCGGAGGTTGTGAGTTCTGGCAGTATTGATATGCTCCAACCGACGATGACGAGGCGGCATCAGCGCAGCACCATTGGCGGTGACAAAAACTGATGTGGCAGTCGCAATGTTGGGCGGGCGTCGCCTCCCAATGGCGCACGGCGATGCGCAGTTAGCGAGACCGTTGGCTTGATGAGGATGGCCAAAGTGCCACGGATGTTGGCCGTAAGGGATCACATCATCACATCATCATGCGTGGTGGAAGAAATCAATAAATATTTTTAAGGAATGAGATAACTCATGTTATTTAAGGATATATATGAATGATTGATAGTACTATTTCAAAAATAATATATTGATCGAAAGATTTAGTATGTAGTTTTCATCAATAAATATTATACCTATAATCAAAATTAAAAAAATCAGTCTATTCTAAAAATGAGTTAGCAAATAATTAAATGAATAATATTCATGCATAGTTAAACTCAAAACAAAAAAGTTTGATAGATATTAGAGTTATATTGAATTAAAATATTAAAATATTATAAAAATAAGATATTTGTAAGTGATAAACTATTATGCACTCATATACATGACATCATATCAATACGAGATAATAGAAAGTCTATTTCAAATCTTATATTTATGTTAGTTGGAGGGACAATTTATTTATAAAATATAATATACTATATTATTACATTATTATAACTGATTTCGTGACATACATTGAAGTCCTAATCAAATTTTGTAGTTGTAAAATTTTATCTCTAAGATTTGGTATAATCAACAACTCAATTGTCAAGTTACTAAAGATATTTTATCATAACACTATAGTAGTTTTCTTCTCTAATAAGATAATCACTTTAGTAATTCCAATCATGTCAAGATAAAATACTTAGTGATTAAATAAAGAGTTTAAAAATAATTAAAGTCAATTGAGAACTTAAGTTTTATTATTTTGATTGTTGATCCATTCACCTAGACCTAAGTCTAAGGTATTTAAGGAACATGTTGTATGTGTGAATAATCATAAAAGATATAGTGATATATGTTTGAGTTGATATTATAATTGATATTTTTTTACTTATGTTATTAAAGTTAATTATTTATTCTATTATATATATATATTAGTTTATTTTCTAAAATTTATGATGACATATAAAATATTTTTCAAAAATTTTAGAATCTAATCAGGTAAAATTATTAGTTAATGAGTGAAGTGGAAGAACATTAGATTATATGACTCAATTAATTTAAGATAACATATTAAAGATCTAATTGGATTCTATTTAAAATTGTTGACCAACAGAATATAAATCAACTTATGTTTGGAAATCTTATGAGTTAACCTTCATGAGGTTTTCTAATTATCTTTTTTTTAGACCTTTTGTTATCACCTATTTAATGATAAGACTTTATAGGGAATTACTCATTATAAAATAATAGAGATATCTTCTCTTATCTTCTAATAAATCCATATTGGATAGAGGAAAAGATATCTTCTCTTATTTCATTCAATTAGTTAACAGATCGATAGTGTGTTAGACAACATCCAAGGTGAGGTATGCAATATTTATGATTTCAATATTGATATTATTTTTTTATTATAATTTTATACTTACACAGTTGACTTATGACGTCACTTTTGTGGGCTTTTCATATATATATATGTACTAACAAGTGTTCATGTACAACCTGTCATTGGAAGTGATCCTTGGCACTACAAATAGTTAAAATAGAAACCTACCTATCAAATACCTCATTTCCAAGTTTTTTCACGGAATCATGGAAATAAAAGTTGTTCTATCTTATAACCTTTGTGAATTTGGTGCAAGCAAGCTCTATTGCACACTTCTTTTCTCAGTAATATAACTAAAATTTGCATGCATAAGAAGTTGCTAAATATCACACATTGGGCGATCTAAGACACCCAAATCAATTTGCAGAAAGTTCATTTATCTATTGTTTGAGAACAATATAGATTTTTTTTTTTTTTGTTCTTTTGGGAAAACATGAATTTGTGAGTTTATTTTATTTTTTTCCTCATAGAATGACAACCCAAATGCTAACATCTGTGCATTTTCATGATCACACAAGAAACAAGAGGAAGATAGAAGACAGATGGAGTAGGAGATGATGGCAGCCACTCTCTGACACTTTTTGTAGCCCACAGATTACAGAATGAAGTCTTCCATGAATCACTTCCTGCTGTGAGATGTTCCTCTAACAGCAGTGAGGATTGCTTTATGCAAGTGATGGAATCTACCTAACAGATAAGTACAGCTGATGTGATCCACAGCTATAGCTGGGTTAGTAAATATTTTTAGATATCTTAATCTAAAACATATGTTGCTTGAAAAAAAAAATAAAGAATTCAAATATGAAAGACTTCTGCTTGAAGACTTGAGAATTAAAGGTTGATTATATCATAAATCCTCTATGTATCTTGATGTTTTAAGGAGATTTGGACTTGTTTTGATAAGATCCAGAGAATATGCTCTTCCTTATATTTTTATTATTTTAGTGAAGAATTTAAGGTTATGATATGATTAGCAATGATGGTCAAACAAAAGTGGACCCATGAAGCTCAGTCAGTCAATCAGAATTCGCCCCATAGAGCCAAATCAGCATATCACAGCTCAGTGCATGGAACTTAGTCAGTCAGGAGATGACAAAGCTCCATCTAAATATGTTTCATCGGCATGATATCTAATAAGAATATTCTTTAGACGTTTATAGCTTTGATTTGTGTAAAAAGGAGGCCACTCCAAGTACACAAATGGTGAACACTAACTCTCCGAATGAATCCACAAGCGTTGATGCACTATTGACTTAAGCATCAAAGGAATCTTACTCAACACGCCTCACCTTTGGTGTAGATTTTGTAGGACTCCTTCAAGTTGTGAGAAGACACCCAGAGGGGCCTGATCTGAAGGAGGATCCGGTTCGGAATTCAAGAGAATCTAATTCTCATTTGCGACGTGGCAACATTTTAAAAACGATAGGCAAGCTCAATTTTTCTATATCAGATTCACGATAAAAAAGATACTAATAATTCACTCTGAGAATGGAGACATAATGTATCAAATCATGTTTGATATTTTTGAATTTCTATTTTATCATTACTTCATCTATTGTTTTGGCATCAGATATTAGCCTCTTAAATAAATTAAGCTTTAGAAGTCTGAGACAATCATGATAGAATTCTTTTTTTTTCTGTACATGTTTCAATCTTTCCATGCAACATTCTTGATCAAAGTGAACAAAACTCTGCAGTTGATTCCATATAGAGTAATTTATTGCTCATTCAGAGGCTGTAAGATGCTTTATGGCTAAGTTGGCAAGCCTTTGTGGAAGCTTTCCACTTCATCTTTTTCATCTGCTTTCCCAATTCTCTGTTGTGAATGTGGGACTCTTTTTTGATGTGCGTCATTGACCAGCATTTAGAAATAAGACCGAGGACTGGTTGACTTGTTATGGTGGATGTGGTGTCACTGTAAAGGCATGAGAATCTCATCATGCATTAGGCCTACTCCATCTTGTTTGTCTAGTCAACACTGGATGTTTGGTCATTCAGGTATATGTGGAAGAAAATTTGAGTTGGTTTGTAAAGCTTGATGAGTCTTAGGCTTAAGGATTTTACATCAGTGGTTTAAACTTACCAAGTTAATTGAGTCTGTTCTCATCACTGTCTATTATTGGATATAGTAAAGAACTCGAATCCAAATCAGATATATTAAACCGAGATGTTGTAATACCTCAGTTTAATTCATGTAAGAATTGGAAAAAGGTTTGGGTGTTAGTTATCTTATCTAATTAAGATCACAAAAAGAAGCCTTTAGCATGCAATTTAAGAAGTAAATACTGAAGAAGAACACTAGTTTTGTGAAGAAGATGCAACTCTCCAAATCCCAGTCTTTCATGAGATTTGCATCCAGCAGACACAGGAGAAGGCTACTTTGTTGTAATTTATTTGAATTTATTGGAAGAAGAAAGTTCATAAAATGAAAGTATTAGTAGATGATGTCCAAAGTTCCATAGAAATCTCATCTAGTTTGAGGTCCTGCAATTTCTTAAGACTCAGTTTTCCTGTCCACAGTATGTCTTGATGCATCACAAGATTCACAGACATGACCAGCAGATATGCTTTCTGGTCATTGTCTCCTCTAAAAACCACAGTTTCTTCACTTTGTTATTAGGATTGTATTACATGTGACTGAGCCCTTTGAATGCTTAGTGACAGTGTAAATTACCTAAATGAAGCCACAGGCATAGTAAGAGCAGCATCGGCCATCATAAATTTCTGTACATCTTTATCTGTACATGTTCTTTACAGCCTAAATAGTGTCTATTTACATAGGCAAATTAAATTAAACACATCCTTTCATCAACTTCAGCATACAGTTTGGTTCCTGGATCCATATCCAAGTTTCGAGGGTGAACTGGAACTCTCCACAGGAGGGTGGTGCTGTGCCCAAGTTTCTTGTATCGGCTAACCATTTTGAATTTTGTTTGGTGTCATATCTATCATGAATCATCATGAGTTGGATCCAACCAGCCAAAAGCTCTGAAAGGAAGCCTTGAAGAGATTCCCAAAGAGGAAACCGGCAGCACCGGCAACTTCAGGAGACTTTGAAGCAAGAAGAGGATTCTGCTTCAACCTCACAATCATGTGCCCGAGCTGCCTACTTATTGAATCTATTGTCTTGGCTTCCACAGGATTGCCCGACATCTCTGAAAGAAAGAAAGTGTCAAATGCTTTTCCATCCTCTGTCGAAATTTCTGCCCTTGTAATTGTCAAGCCATTTTCTCGGAATATCCTCGTAATATACGAGAGCAATCCGATTCTGTCTTCTGTCCTCAGCACCAACTCCAATCCCTGAACTTGACCGAACAATGATACTGGTGAGAAAAATGCCGAGGACAAAGCGATTGGAAGTAGGTGATACCTCTGTAGCTCTTCTCTCGATGGCTGCCTCGAGGCACTCGATCACACGTTGTCGTTCGGCCTCTGAACTTATGGGGTGCCCGTCAACATGTCTGATGTAGTATTCCTGAGATTGGAGTGGCACCAAAAGCTCAGAATGCATCGAGGTGAATGACTCGGAGAGAACTAACTATCATTACCTGATAAGCTTCTTCCTCTCCTGTGTCAACCGTGCCATGATGCACAACATATTGCATGTCTGTGAGCGTGCAAAGAGTATCAAAGAGAAGCTTCGGTCGGTCTTTCGACCTCATGATGACCACAGAATAATCCTTCTCGGAGCAGTCCATCACAGCAACCTGAGGCCATGATTTATCATCTCCTTCCGTTGCACCACCAATTCTCTCGTAGTCTCGATTGCTGAACATCATCTGATGCAACCTCCTCTCGGTGTGAGTGTGTCCCATCGAGACCGTCATACTCGCGGTCCTCGAGGCATCATCCCCCTTGAGAACATTGCAGAGGAGTTCTTTGATCATGGAGAGTTTCTCGGGGTCCTCAACTGCTCTCCTGGTCGACTCATCGGTGACACGAACCACCGCTGCAACCCTGGCGTTGTGAGTCCATAACTCAGCTTTCACCACATTACACTTGCTGTTTGCAAGCACAGCACATATTTCAGACAGCAAGCCGGGCCTGTCTGTGCCAGTCAGCTCGACGAAGGTGTGCTCATGCGATGGCATTACACCAGCTGAACTCCTGAGTTTGGGGAAGAAGCAAGCATCCGATCCTAAGGACTGCAGAAATACCCAGACAAACAAAAACATCAGATTGCGATGAAGAATTAAAAGTTCTTGAGTTCATAGGTGGGAACTCAAGTTAAGGTAAACCAGAATGATGAACCGACCAATTAAAAACTAGAACAAGTAAAGATTATGGTTACCTTTTGTATGTAAGAGATGATCTCTTCGTCCCATATTTTATTCCCATCTCTATCGGTCACATTAAATACTGAAACGATGAAAGAAAGTGAAGAATTCAGCGCAGGAATTACCACCAAGGATTGCAGTCTTGCAATCTGTTTTTGGTTATTTCGATTCATAGGCACTGCGAGAGCTTACCATCCATAAACCAACTTCCATCTGAAGAAATATAAGCCTTTGTGATTACAAGGTTCAGATCAGTAAGGACTTGAACCACCTCTAGCAGAATCCCATGCTTGTTTACACTATCCACCTAAAAGAAGGCGAGACAGATATCAGAAATGAGCTTAGAGACTACTTGTGCAGTCACAGAGGAAGAACTAATGTTATTGAAGCATGGCTGAATTCAGCATAAATCTCTCGAGAAAAAGCTCATACTTACCCGAACAACAGTCGCGTGATCGCAGGCATCATTATCTATCACGACCCTGCACCCAAAAAATTAGTTGTACTTTTGAGAGAGAGAGAGAGAGAGAGAGAGCGATTAATGAATTATTTAGTGTTCGAAAGAAATGAAACTGGTGATGGGAAAGGGAGATGTTTCTAGTCACAAGTCAATAAAATTGAGCAGAAGATCCAGAGAAAGATACAAAGCAAACAAAGTGGTAAGATGATTACTTATTAAAAGTGCTCGTACTCGATTCAATACTAAAAAGACAAAAAGTCATAAGAAATTAGTTGCTATAATAACATAAAAGGGAAAAGGAAGCATCTAATCCCATTCAGAACATTCAAAATGAATCCAAGTAAACTGTACATGAATGGACAAATTATAACACGAGAGAACCTTTGAATCTCAGATGAGCATCAAACTATAAATGATAGACCCAACTCGGAAGCTCAGAAGACAGCAAACTACCAACTCTAACCAACACAGAGACCCAGCTCAAGCACCACTAAAAGAGAAGAAGAATGAGAAAGAGTTGGCACAGCACGCTGCTACCTTGGTGGGTTCATCCTCCTGATGAGCTTGGCATACTCATCATCATCCACATCCACCACCTGACAGCTCCCCGTCATCCTTCGACAACTCTCTGTATCGCAAGCCCAGAGGAGTAGACCGCGTCCAAAAGTGGGAGAGACTCCCTGCTCTTCTCCGACTTCGATTTTAGATTTGTAGATCGGCAGAGGGAGGGAGGGAGGAGGTGGATAAAGTTGAGTGACGTTTCACTTGTCGATTGGATACAGAAACTGTTTGGTGTAACGGAGGAGGGAGTCAATGGTACCCGTAATATTTACAGCCATTTGGTGTACGTCGGTGCCGCAGCCGCACGGCGGTTCTGCTGCTCCATGTGGAGGAGTTTAATGGCCTCCTCGGTTGGTCTCACAAAAACACGAGATAGTTGTATTAATTGATCTCAGAATCAATGGTAAATTATTTGAGAACAAGTAGAAAAACAAAATGAATTATGTCTTTTGTGAAAATTGAGAAGATGTTTTAAATCTATCCTTTCTATTCCGATATTGTACATATATATATATATATATTCTTAACAAATTCAAAGTCATCTAAATTGACCATTAAAACATGGATAAGTGTGGAAATCCATGAAAGATAATATAAGACCACGGCATCAACATGCGACAGGCAAAGGGAAAAGATCTCTTCTTTGTATAAGAGATCATGTGCTGGAACAAAAGTGTTGGTCGATGAGGTCCATCAGATGTTGCTTCTTCTCCATTGTAAGTCGTCACCGTTGCTTTCCCCGACTACGGATGGAACTTTGTGGCCATTCCAAGGACCACTCGAGCATTCCAAGGACCACCACCACTCTAAGGTTGCCTTCGAGGAGGATAAAGTTGGAATCAGAAGATATTTCCACCGGCATTTAGGGATCAGAGGTATTGCCCCAACCACTAGAATCTTATGATCATAAAACTCTCCACATCACCACTTTTTCTTGTAGGGGAAAGGTGACCATCAACCACACCATCAAGAAATTGGAGTTTGCACGTCACACAAACCATTAATCCCATGATGCAATGATTAGGATAAACAAAAAAAAGCTTTAACAATTTTCGAGTAATGTAATCATAAAAATATATATATATATATAAATATGGTCGATTATATATCTTGATTATAAAAAAAATATATGAAATATCTATTTAGTCTCTTTAATAAATATATAATATTAGATATTATTTTTTAAATGATCTATTTTCTAATTTGACGACTAGAGTAGTTTTGTTCGGCATATTTCCAACTTAGTTTTGTAAGTCAAACGATACTCTTCAAACAATTTTGATATCAATTTAAAATATTTTTTAATCCGATACTACTATTGTGATAAGGTGATTAAAGATCATATTAGCTCCCTTTCGTCAATCAACAAGATAGATAATTAAATATATCATTAATCATAACGACATATTATAATAAAAATTAATTTTTTATTTAAATAATGTAACAAGACATGAATGATAAGACTTGCTAGCATGTCTAATCTTATCGATAACATGTCACAAAGTTATTTTAAATCTTAATTAGCGGAATTTTTGATAAATTAGCTCTTCGAACTTCTTACCCTATCCTCTTATCCCATATCACCAGCTTCATCACCATTGCTGTCACTATCGCATCAGCACCACCGGCACACCGAAATATATTCGGATGGACTCACCATGGGCCCCAGTGATACCTGCACGCTTTTCAAGGTGGTTCAATTGAAGATGACTCGATACGGACCACAGATTCTAATTAAAGAGCTTTCTATTAGTGTTATTTTACTTTTGATGTAATGGTGGAGATCACAGGAGGAAGGAATAGCAAGTAATGGACAAACATCGTGAATTTAGTGAAACATTCATGTATTGGATAGGAATCCAAGTAGCTTAAACAGCTCAATTCTTGCTTTTTAGAATAATTGGGTAAGGAATCGACAAAAACAAAATGGGGAAGAAGAATGGGGCTTTCAAGAAGAATATTTTAGGGTTAGCTTGGTGATATTATATATATATATATATATATATATAGTAGTGACGGTATTCTTGGATGATCTCCAATGTGTTCGATTTTTTTATGATGCATCATTTAAATTATCATTAAATATTAATCAATGAGTAAACATGTCAGAAGATTGGATGTCGGGCTGGAAGATCGGTCGACGTATCGGCAAAAGGTTTTGATCCATGAATTCGGGCATCGGACTAAGAAGATTGGATATTGTGTCAAGGAGATCGGATGTTGTGAGAAGACAACAAACTGATTGGGTAATACACCGAAGGAGAGAATGATGCACCGAAGGAATAAACGAAATGCCGGAAGAACCAATGACATGCCGGACAACATAGGATTCGCTTGTAATCAATTATGTCTAGATCGAGTTAGTTTAGAATCTAATTGAGTTGGTTTAGAATGTAATTAGGCCAACTCAATTAGGAGCCAATTGGGCCTAAGTTTGGGTTATGTTTGGCCAAGTGAAGGGCCCAAACAATGACCAAACAGGTGGAACCGTCGTGGCACAGTCTCCGAGACTATGTCAGGTGGTGGTACCGCCAGACTGGGTGGTGGTACCACCAACACATAGTCTCCGAGAGACTATCAAGCGATGGTACCGCCCAGTGTCAGTGTTAGTGCTATAGGCGATGGTACCACCCGTACTTGGGAGACCCGGGATGAGACATTTTTAGGCTCTAAGTTTGAATCAACTTGAGACATATAAATACCCCTTTTATCTTTGTTTAACTTACACAAGCACAAAAAACTTAAAAGTAGGAAAACATTGTAGCAATCACTTGAGAG
This sequence comes from Musa itinerans, assembly GCA_001649415.1. Classification (NCBI taxonomy): domain Eukaryota; kingdom Viridiplantae; phylum Streptophyta; class Magnoliopsida; order Zingiberales; family Musaceae; genus Musa; species Musa itinerans. The sequence goes on from LVTN01003505.1 coordinate 17,870, forward strand.
ATCCTCTCATCTAATTCTAAGTTTAGAATTTTGTTTAGGGATGAGTGAGTGCTTGTAAAAGGTTATCTCCTAAACTTATGAAAAGGAGAAGAGGGGTATAAAATGGTAGTTGATTTTCGCTCGTTGAAAGAAGATCGATAGTAGAAGCTGATGACCTCGACGGAAGAGGAATCGGGAGTGGATGTAGGTCACGACGACCGAATTACTATAAAAATTTGGTTTGTATTTACTTCTTCCTATTTACCTTTATTGTAAACCGATTTCTTATGCTTCCAAGTTAACATCTTCCAAGATCAGTTTTAATCATACGAAAGATTTTCAAACTGACGTTTTTATCCATTGCACTAATTCACCCCCTCTCTTAGTGCCGACTCGTTCCTAACAGTTGGTATTAGAGCTACATTTTTCTCATTTGGTTTAACACCTAAGAGAAATGACTCTTTTCGGCTTTCAAGAGGGTCTTTCTATCGTTCGTCCTCCCATGTTCAATGGGACGGACTACACTTATTGGGAAACTCGAATGAGAGTTTTCTTGTTTTCATTGAATATCGATTTATGGAATATTGTTGAAAACAGATTTCAAATGTCTTCTCTTCTAATGAACGATTGGAATGATTTAGAGAATAAGACTTTTTCTTTAAATGCGAAAGCTATGAATGCTTTGTTTTGCGCCTTAGACAAAAATGAATTCAATCGAGTTTCTATTTGCGAAACGGCTTTTGACATTTGGCATACTCTTGAAATCACACATGAAGGTACTAGTAAAGTTAATGATTCGAAAATCAATCTTTTGATGCATGATTTCTAGTTGTTTCATATGAAACTAAGTGAAACTATTATTGACATGTACACTCGTTTTACGAATGTCATCAATAGTTTAAAAGCACTTAGTAGAAGTTTTTCAAATCTTGAACTTGTGAACAAAATTTTACGTTCCCTTCATAAAAACTAGGATTCAAAAGTCACTGCCATATAAGAGGCAAGACTTAAACAAGTTTCTACTTGAAGAACTTATCGGGTCTTTAATGACTTATGAAATGAATTATATGACACAAAATGAATATGAGAACTATCTTCCAAAGAACAGTAAGGATTTGACACTTCAAACAATAGAATACCACTCGAGCGAAAGCTCAAGTGATGATAATTTTGAACTCTTGACTATAAAGCTTAAAAAGTCCTTAAAACAAGAATCAAAGAATAAAAACATACTTAAAAAGAATGCAACTACTTGCTATGAATGTAAGAAAAAGGAAGCACTTTGGGACGAATCGAGCTCATCCGAAGATGAGGAGCAAACCAACAAATGCGAGGTTATGAACTACGTCTTAATGGCTTTCGATGACGAGGTAACTAAAACCCCCTTAATTTATTTTGAAATTACTTGATGCATTTCATATGTTATTTTTAAATTAGTATATAAAATGTAAAAAAAATAAATAAATAAATGGGGATCATGCTTTTCTTTTTCTAGCTAATTTTGAAAATGATAATGATAATTGCATGTTTTATGAAAATACAACAAAATATTATATTTAAATCTAATGATTAATCCTATATATGTTTTTTTTTAAATAATGTGTATATAAATTGATAGTTTTCAATTATGATTAAAAATGCTTCATGTTTAATGAAATCATGCTTGATGATTTAACAATGCATAATAATGTAATGAAAATATTAAAAGTTTTG
>LVTN01003506.1:3391-14920 GCA_001649415.1 Musa itinerans
TAGCGAAAAAAAAAATCATATTAAATAGCAAAAAAAAAAAAAAGAACTATGGGAGTTCAAAAACAAGATCTTAATTCATAGAAAGATTTCAAGTATCAATATCGAGAATTTAAGATTATGATATAGATAAAGACATATTCCTATAGTAAAAGGAGTCATGAGAGAACACATAAAGGATCTCAATTCATGTATAATATCTCTCAATTCATTATGAATCATAACAATTATAAGTCTGAAAAATCATGATTCATTTAGAAAGTTTTCCTCTTTAGTAAACGACAAGAAGAAACATAGCAATGATACCAATCATGATTCATTTGGATAGTAGATAGCGAAAAGAAACATTGAGGATAAAAGATCTTGATTCATATAGAATAAATCTCAAGTTATAAATATCAAGAAATCAAGATAAAAATCATGGTTAGATGAAACTCATCCAAATTCAAATCAACAAATCATCAAAATTACTTTCAAGAGTTTCAAAATGACAAAAATATATTTATCAATTTCTTATTAAAAAATCAATAAGATTTTAGGGATAGAGACATTTTTATGAATCATTCTCCCTTATATATGAGTTTTGATTTATGTGATATATGATAAGACCCTAAGGTCTTATCGTAAAAGAAAGAAGAGAAAAGAGATGATCGCTTCGAGGGGATTGGCCTCCTTGATCACTTCGAGGGGATTGGCCTCCTTGATTGCTTTGAGGGGATCAGCCTCCTTGATCGCGTTGAGAAGATCAGCCTCCTAGGGTTTGTCAAAAGACTTAATAATATTTCATTGATTGATTGATTGATTGCCGAAAAGAAAGTGTTACATCACTATTTATAGAGTTCCACCTATAGTCCATTAGGACTTGGACTATTAATAATAAATAAATATTAAATAAATCTTTACTTGACTCTAACTGAACTAAACAAACTCAATAAATATTATTCAAAAGCTCATAAAATAAAAGGGTCCTAATAATTCCTCCCTCTTCAAATCAGCCTTGTCCTCAAGGCTAAGCAGTTTCAAACTTGGGGAGCTTCTTTTTCAGCACTTCAGTCATAGGCTATCCACAACGCATCACAACCCGTCCATCAGCGCTCTTTACTTCGAATCTGTCACAGCCTTCAATGTGGTGGGCTAATCGGTCAATAGTCTCGCTATCCATAAAATTGTTAGTTCTACCAGTATCAATCAAAACTATAACATGTTGATGTTCTAGAGTTTTGCCAACTTTCATAGCTTGCGGGTTAGAGCAGCCAGTTAATACATGCATTGTATATATGGTAGGTCCAACATCTTCATTAGAATCTATATCTTCATGATCGGAGTCCACATTCTTAGCTTCCGGTTCCTCTCCAATTGGTTTAATCATCAGAAGTTTCTCTATTTTGGTCGCCGCGAGGAGGGGAGGTCGAGGAGGTCGAGTGGCTACGGCTGTGACCCAAGAGGAGGTAGGTGGCAATGGAGAAGGAGGCAATGAGGGTCACAACTAGGAGATGTTTGTCTGGGAGCAGCAGCGGGGGAGGGTGGTTTTGAAGTGGTCAAGGTTGAGAATTGGAGTCGGTGCAATCATCGAACAACCGAGTTGAGGTTGCGGTGATGGCAACCGACGGTAGCAACAACGGAGGAAGAGCAAGGGGAGGTGGCATTGAAGTGGCCGAGGTTGATGCTATGGTGGAGAAGAAGGATCGGCGGTGTTACTTTTGGGGACAAGGGCAACCGGTGAGTTTCCCTGTTTCTATCACTGTGGATGCAAAAGAAGAGGGACTGGCAGCTGGGAGGCGAGCAGCGATCATCGCACGATGGCTGGCAGCGGTGGTGGCTCGGCTGGGAGGTGACGGTGTGATGACTGCCGGTGGAGAAGGGAAGTGGTGGTGGCACGACTGGGAACAAGGGCAATCGGTGAGTTGCCCTATTTCGGTCGCCGCGAGGAGGGAGGGTGTAGCTATGACCCAAGGGGGGGCACGATGGAGGTACAGTTAGGATAGCGTCGCCGACGGTAGAAGCGGCGATGGGGTGGTCTGTTGGCTGGGATATGGCAGCCGCAGCCCTTCTCTCTTGAGTGAGATGGGGGAACGAGGGAAGGTTGCTGACCGTGGGGTGCAGCGACGGTGGTGGTGGCTGCTGGCTGGGTAGTAGCGGCGGTAGTGGTGGTCCGTAGGTTCGAAAGTAGCGGTGACAGGTGGGCTAGCCGGAAGTAGGGGTGGCTACGGCTTCTTCTTCTTCTCTCTCTTTTTTTTTTTTTAGGATGAAGATAACTATAGCGAGGATCACTACTCTGATACCAAATAATAAGACCCTAAGGTCTTATCATAAAAGAAAGAAGAGAAAAGGGATGATCGCTTCGAGGGGATCGGTCTCCATGATCTCTTCGAGGGGATCAACCTCTTAGGGTTTGTCAAAATACTTAATAATATTTCATTGATTGATTGATTGATTGCCGAAAAGAAAGGGTTACATCACTATTTATAGAGTTCCACCTAGGGTCCACCAGGACTTGGACTCTTAATAATAAATAAATATTAAATAAACCTCTACCCGACTCTAACTGAACTAAATAGACTCAATAAACATTATTCAAAAGCTCATAAAATAAAAGGGTCCAAACAATATATTTTATACAAACATGCCTTTTTTTTTATTCCAAATAAAAATATGCATCATCATTTAAAACATATGATTATCCTCATCTTTTCGTTGAATGAGGTATAAGCTTTCTTCATTTCTTTCTCAAGCTCCCAGGTTGTTTCCTCCTCAAAATGATATCTCCATATCACTTTAACTAGAGGGATGACTTGATTCCTTATGATCTTTTCCTTCTTATCAACAATTTGAGTAGGCGCTTTCATATAAGATAAGTCTTTATTGATCACCATCTACTTATACTTAATGACATGAGAGGGATCAGGTATGTACTTTCTGATCATTTAAACATAAAATATATCATGGATACAGCATAACGATGGTGGCAAGGCAATCCTGTAAGTGACAAAACTAACCCTCTCAAGAATCTTAAAAGGTCCAATAAATCTTTTGATCGTCAGAATAATTTCGTACATCAAATATCTTCTTTATTCACATCACCCATTATTCTGCCACCAATGAATTAGGTTCACCATGCTTCCGCTGCGCCACTCTAATTTAATATCCCTAATCAACCCTTATAAAGGTTCTCTCCTGAACTTGTCAAAAGAAGAATCAAGTGTTAAGAGTAGTTGATCTTCACCCAGTGAAAGAAGATCATTAGTGGATGCTGGTGTCCTCGACAAAAGAGGAATCAGTAGAGTGGATGTAGGTCACGACGACCGAACCACTATAAAACTCGATTTGCATTTCCTTTTGAGCAATTTACCTTTACTGTAAACTGCCTTCCTTACTTTGCTTTCACTATGCTTATGAACAAGCATTGAATTTCAAGTCATCTTTCCAATCGATTTTCAACGAACGAATATTTTTTGAAATCAATGTTTTTACCGCTACACTAATTCCCCCCCCCCCCCCTCTTAGTGCCGACTCATTCCTAACAATCATAAAAAAGGGGGAGATTATTGAATCTCATATTTTGATAGTGAAATCAATTGATGGGTATATGATCTAATCTGTGTTTTGAGTGACATAGGACTATCTTCGATTAGAAAAGGCAAATCAATTGAAGTTGGAAGAATCGGATGTTGGGCCGAAGTGAAACATGTCAGGAGATTAGACGTTGAGCCGAAAGATCGATTGACGTACCAGTAGAATGACTTTGTGCCATGAGTTTAGGCATTGGATAGAAGGATCGGACATTGCACCAAGAAGATCGGATGTTGTGGAGGTCAATATGCCGATTGGGCAATACACCGAAGGAGAAAATGATGCGCCGAAACATCAATGACATGCTAGATAACATAGGATTCATGCTTGTAATAATTTATCTAGATTGAAGTAGTTTAGGTCTAATTGAGTTAGTTTCGAATGTAATTAGGCTACTCAATTAGGGGCCCATTAGGCCAGAGTTGGGGCTGTTTTGAGCCAAGAGAAAGGCTCATTCAATGGTCCTTAGCTAGCCCAAGCGGTGGCACCACCTAAGGCTCGGCTTCCCAAGTGGTCCAGGCGGTGGTACTAGTGGTAGTTAATGCTACCAGGTGGTGGTACCACTACAGTCCAATCTTTGATGCTTTGTCAAGCAATGGTATCGCCTAGTATTGGCAATGGTACCGCTAGTATCCCATAGCCCGGGTTGAGACCATCTTGGCTCCAAATTTGATTCCATTTGGGGCATATAAATACCCCACTCATCCTTGCTCAGTGAAGATTATTGAATCTCAAATTTTGATGATGAAGTCAATTATAAATTATTTGATCTAATCTATATGTTGAGAAAAGTGTGTAGGATTAACTATGATAGCAGTAAGACAAAAAGCAGGTACTGCCAGAGTCAAGATCGAGATCTCATTGGGAGTTCGAGAGTTCGATGGAAGTCCGAACTTTGGTCGGAAGTTCTGCCAGAACCAATCGAGAAGTCCAGGAGCTTGCCAAAGAAGCTTATCAGAGCTCGCCAAGAATATCGTCGTAAAGTCCGAGAGCTTGCCGGGAGTCCACCGGAGCATTGCCGAGAGTTCATCGGATGTTCACCGGAAGTACGCCGGAAGCTCACCGGAAGAGCAATTGACACACCGGAACATGAAGTGTAGTAATCATGTCTTAATTATCATAGTTAGAGCATAAATTAAGTTAGGATTGAGAGGTAATCCCACTAACTTAATTAGGGGCCAATTAGGCTCGAAGATGGGCTGGTTTGGGCCGGATTCAAGGCCCAACCAGGACCCTGAATTCCTGGCCGGTGGTGGCACCGCCTGGGAGACTCGATCTCCTAGGAATTTTGGGTGGTGGTACCGCCCCTGTTAGGTGGTGGTACCGCCCCTGTTAGGCGGTGGTACCACCGACAGTTAATGCTATCAATAGTGGCACCGCCCTTATCAGGCGGTGGTACTGCCAGAGCTCGGTCTCCGAGCTTTGTCAGGTGGTCATACCGCCCAGACTGGGTGATGGTATTGCCGGTACTGCCTAATGTCAGGTGTCAAGCGGTAGTACCGCCCAGTAATGGCGGTGGTACCGCCAGGACCCCGGAAATCCGGGATGAGACACTTCTTAGCTCCATTTTTTAAAGCCATTAGGGTCTATAAATACTCCACCCTTTTCTACATGAAAGGGAATGAAAGCTTGATATATTCTTGAGTCTTTGAAGTGTTAAATAGTTGTAAAAGTGCTAGAGTTCTCGTCCTCCCTTTCTAAGTGTTGAAATCATTCAAGAGATGTGTAAGACTTGTAAGGGTTCTCTCCTAAATCCGCGAAAAGGAGAAAGCGCTGTAAATGAGGTGGTTTGTCTTCACCTATTGAAGGAAGGCCTTTAGTCGACGCTGGAGACCTCGTCGGAGGAGGAATCTGAAAGTGGATGTAGGTCACATTGATCGAACCACTCTAAAACTCGGTTTGCATTTACTTTATGCAATTTACTTTACTGTAAACCTCCTTAATCTTCTCTTGCTCTTTTCGAAAGCTTTCGAGTTCAACTTCTCTCTGAAATTGATTGAATCGAAACTATTTTCGTCAGAATCGGTTTTGAACGAAATGAACTATTTTTTGAAATCACGAAAGTTTTTCGCTGTACTAATTCACCCCCCCCCTTAGTGCCACTCTTGATCCTAACAAAAATAAGAACTAAAATAAAAATAGTGTGAAAACTCTGTAGTAAATCCTTGAGAATTCCCTCTAGCTTTAAGTTTCAGTTTTAGTTGAAGGGAGGGGTGGGTGGCTTGTTGTAACATCCCTCATTTTTTAAAATTTTGTAAGGGCTTGTTTGTAATATAGGGACATAAATGTAAATATTAGAAATATGATATGATTTATGAAAGATTTATATTAGGTTTAAAAAGAATAAAAAAATGATGACATGTTTCACTAGCTAACCTAAGATTGGTGCCACCTATGTTTGTTCTATAGAAGACACATATGCCTCTTTCATGCATGCTTGCTACCTTGCAATCCTTATATTAGCCAAATCTAATGCATTAGAGGAGAAATTAAAGGAGAAAAACTTAATACCTGCAACCAATGTGGGTTTGAGAAGAGATGGGAAGAGGAATTGAAGTAGAGGAAGAAAAAGCTTTGCTTTGGTTTGATATTTGTCATCAATTCCACACATTTGGGACTTAAATATTTCTAAGACAAGTGTTCTAACCCCTTTCTACAGAAATTTTAATCTCTAATTTCATCTTAATTCTGAAAACTTTGGAAGATTTTGGCTTCATACTTGATATTTCTATCATTTGGAAATAAAACTATGAATCTTGAATTTTTTGAGATTTGACCTTTCTATATTTTTCTAGTCATAACTTTCTGCACAGATTTGTGATTCTAGAAAAGCTAAATGCATCCGAAAATAAACTCATAGCTCTTTCTTTTAATACTAAGAGTGATAAATTTAGAGTCTATTTACCTATCGAAACTATTATTTTAATTGACCCTATAAAATCTGCAAAATAGACTATCAGTTTTGACCTTTTAGTGCTTTCTTGCTTATAACTCTTTGTTGAAAACTCTGATTTATGTGAAGCATGATTTATTGGAAACTAGACTCATAAACCTTTCTGTAAATATCTGATTTGAAAGATTTGGAGCATAAAAAACTATTGATTCATCTATTTTTATCAACTCTATAAATTCTACAAAACAAAGATAATGTTCTTTGACCTTTGGTTACTAAATTATTTATAATTCCTTGTTAGAAACTCATATCCATACAAAACTTAAGTTATCTAAAACTATATGGATACATCTTTCGAATGATCCCTATTTTGTACAAATTGGAGTATAATTGGTTATCCAAATAATTCATGGAATGTACTTCTCAAATTCTATCAAAATCGAGCTTTGATCAATTTCGCCTATTCTTGTTTCGTCTCTTTGAAAATTGATTTCAGCTAAAATCCTTACTTCAGTTGAGCTTTACATTTTTGCTTTGAATTCTTATATACTCTTGTCCTATAAGTATTTGCATACTTGAATCTGTTATGTAAACTTCATGTTTGTATCGTAATGTTTCATATAGGCATATGCAATGCCATTGTTCCGCATGTGTTTCCGATATGTCCCAATTTTATTGTTCACAATACCCTTTTGTACTCTAGAGTTTGTGGGATAAATGTTAACCTTTGCCAAAAATGGTAAAAGTGTTGAATCTCGGATTTTGATGCTGAAATCAATTGGTAAATTGTTTGACCTAATCTATGTGTTGAGATAAGTGTGGAGGATTAATTGTGAGAGCAATAAGGCGTAAAGCAGATGATGAGCTGGAATCGAAGATTCATACAATGTATTGGGAGCTCGCCGAGAGCTCGTTTGAAGATCGCCGAGAGTTCGTCGGAAGAACATCGAGAGTTCGCTAGAAGTACGCCAGAAGACTCACCGAGAAGTTCGTCGGAGGATCGTCGAGAGATATCGACATACCAGACTAATCACTTGCCTTAATCGTAGTTAGTACATTAGTCAAGTTAGGATTGGGAGGTAATCCCACTAACTCAGATAGGGACCAACTAGGCCCTTAACAGGGTTGAATTGGGCCGGATTGAATAGCCCATTCAACACCTAAAATCATGGCAGGCGGTGGTATTGCTTGGGAGACTCAATCTCCCAAGTGCTCTGGGCGGTGGTACCGCTGACAGTTAATGCTATCAACGATGGTACCACCCCTATCAAGTGGTGGTACTACCAGAGCTCGGTCTCCGAGCTTTGTCAAGTGATCGTACCACCCAGTGTCAAGTGTCAAGCAGTGATACCACCCAATAATGGCTGTGGTATCGTCAGTACCCCAAAATTCAGGGATGTGACACTTTTTGGCTCCAATTCTGAATCCAATTAGGGCCTATAAATACCCCACCCTTTTCTGCATGAAAGGGCATGAAAGCATTGGCATAATCCTAAATTCTTTAGTGTTAAAGTATTGTAAAAAGTGCTAGAGTTCTCCTCCTTCCTTTCTAAGTGTTTAGATCATTTAAGAGAAGTGTGAGACTTGTAAGGGTTATCTCCTAAGCCCGTGAAAAGGAGAAAGCGCTGTAAAAGGTGGTTGGTCTTCGCCTATTGAAGGAAGGCCATTAGTGGACGTCGGTGACCTCGACGGAGGAGGAATCCGAAAGTGGATGTAGGTCACAACAACTGAACCACTCTAAATTCTGGATTGCTTTTCATTTATGCAATTTAAATTATTGCAAACCTCCTTAATCTTATCTTTACACTTTTACGAAGCTTTCAACTTCAATTTCTCTCCGAAACAGATTCAATCAAAACGAATATTTTTTGGAATCGGGTTTAATTAGGAAAGTTTTCTGCTGCACTAATTCACCCCCTCCCTCCCCCACGTAGTGCCGCTCTTGATCCTAACAATTGGTATCAGAGCAAGGTTCACTCTCATTTGGTTTAAAACCCAAGAGAGTTGGCATTTGCTGGCAACCAAGAGGGTTATTCAATTACACATCCACCCATATTCAATGGGACGGATTACACATATTGGAAGACTAGAATGAGGATCTTCCTAATTTCAATGGATTTTGAATTATAGAATATTATAGAAAATGGGTTTCAAAAGTCTTCTCTTCCAATGAATGATTGGAATGAGTTAGAGAAAAAGACTTTTGCTTTAAATGCCAAGGCTATGAATGCCTTGTTTTGTGCTTTAGATAAAAACGAGTTTAATCGTATGTCTATTTGTGAAATGGCTTTTGATATTTGGTACACACTCGAAGTTGTTGAATCTCGGATTTTGATGATGAAACCAATTGATAAGTGTTTATGTTTTAATCTACATTTTGAGTGATGCAGGATGCTTCGATCAGGATAAGATAATTAAAGCAAGAAAAATCATGTTGTGTCGGAGGAAAACATGTTAGAAGATTAGACATCGAGCCAGAGGATTGGTCGACATATCGACAGAAGGCTTCGGGCTATGGATTCGAGCATTGGGCTAAGAAGAGCGGATATTGCACCAAGGATATCAGAGTTGCGTTGTCAATTGGTTGATTGAGCAATAGGCCGCAAGAGAGGACGATGGGCCGAAGAATCGGACGAAGCATCGAAGGACCAATGACATGCCGAACAACATGATTAATGCTTAGTATTAATTTTCTAGATCGAAGTATGTTTTTACATGTGCAGGATTAACTACGATAGCAAAGCATAAAGCAAAATAAAGTCCCGGAATCAAGGATGCGATTTCGTTGGGAGTTCGAGAGTTCATCGAAAGTTCATATGTTCGTCGGAAGTTCTACAGGAACCAGCCAAGAAGTCCAGGAGCTTGCCAAAGAAGCTCATCGTGAAGTCCAGGAGCTTGCCGGGAGTCCACTGGAACATTGCCGAGAGATCATTGGAAGTTCGTCGGAAGATCGCCGGAAGCTCGTCGGAAGAAACAAGACTTACGGACTTGTTTAGCTTAGAATATGTCTTAGGAATCGTAGTTAGTATGTAATTGGGTTTGGATTTGGGCCAACCCAATTAGGGGCTAGTTGGGCCCATGTAAGGACTGTGTTGGGCCCAATGAGAGGCCTAAACAGTGTCCCAAGAAGTGACACTATCGTGGCATAATCTTCTAGACTACGTCAGATAGTGGTACCGCTAGTCTGGGTGGTTGTACCACCCCTGGTAGGGTGTCAGGCAGTGGTACCGCTAATCTAGGCGGTGGTACCATGCAGCACAGCCTCCCAAGTGATGGTACCGCCCAACGCAGTGTCAGTGTCAAACTGACACTAGTGGTGGTACTGCCCAATGCAGGCAGTGGTACCGCCCATACCCAGGAAACCCGGGATGAGATATTTTTAGGCTCTAAGTTTGAATCAACTTGAGGCCTATAAATACCCCTTTCATCCCTAGTTAACACGCACAAGTATTGAGAGTAAAAAAGGAAAGAAATATTGCTGCAATCTTGTGTAAGCTCCTCTCAAAGTTCTAAGTGTTAGAATAGTTTGAGAGAGGAATGAGTAGGGGTGTAAGGGTTATCTCCTAAACCCGATAAAAGGATAATCGAGTTGTAAGAAGGAGGTTAATCTTCGCCTATTAAAGGAATATCGATAGTGGATGCCGGTGGCCTCGACGGAAAAGGAATCGAAGGAGTGGATGTAGGTCATGATGACCGAACCACTATAAATCAGTTTACATTTCTGGTTTGCTATTTATCTTAACTACAAACTGCCTTCCTTGCTTTACATCAACTACACTTTTGTATGCTTTCAATTTAAAGATCTTTCTGAAATGGTTTTGTTAGAACCCTAGCAGATTCTAAACTTGGGGTTGATCTCTTTAGGGGATCGGCCTCCTTGGAACTCTATAGGGGTTCCTCCCTCCAAGTTGCTGCTCAAAGGATGCAGAAAAGATTCATCTATTGCTTATCAAAAGAGGAGGAATACATGGCTATTTATAAGGCTTCTAAACCCTAACTCCTAATAGGACTCCTACTCAAGACTCCTACTTCTAACCAACTCCTAATAGGACCCCTACTCAAGACTCTTACTTCTAACCAACTCATAATAGGACTCATACTTAAGACTCTTACTTTTAACCAACTCCTAATAGGACTCCTACTCAAGACTCCAACTCCTAATAAGACTCCTACTCAAGACTCTTACTTCTAACCAACTCCTAATAAGACTCCTACTCAAGACTCTTACTTCTAACCAACTCCTAATAAGACTCCTACTCAAGACTCTTACTTCTAACCAACTCCTAATAAGACTCCTACTCAAGACTCTTACTTCTAACCAACTCCTAATAAGACTCCTACTCAAGACTCTTACTTCTAACCAACTCCTAATAAGACTCCTACTCAAGACTCTTACTTCTAACCAACTCCTAATAAGACTCCTACTCAAGACTCTTACTTCTAACCAACTCCTAATAAGACTCCTACTCAAGACTCTTACTTCTAACCAACTCCTAATAAGACTCCTACTCAAGACTCTTACTTCTAACCAACTCCTAATAAGACTCCTACTCAAGACTCTTACTTCTAACCAACTCCTAATAAGACTCCTACTCAAGACTCTTACTTCTAACCAACTCCTAATAAGACTCCTACTCAAGACTCTTACTTCTAACCAACTCCTAATAAGACTCCTACTCAAGACTCTTACTTCTAACCAACTCCTAATAAGACTCCTACTCAAGACTCTTACTTCTAACCAACTCCTAATAAGACTCCTACTCAAGACTCTTACTTCTAACCAACTCCTAATAAGACTCCTACTCAAGACTCTTACTTCTATCCACCGAGCTTGGTGCTTCCTCCAATTTTCTTTTTTTGATCTTACTGGTCTCCGGTTCCTACCATTCCCTCTTAATATCCTTAAGGAAGTCACTAGTCGAACGTGAAATGGCTGAAAATTCAGCTTGCTTGGGTAGCCGTGAAAGCACATCTGCAACAACATTCTCTTTCCACTTTTTGTAAGTTATTTCATAATTATATCCAAGAAGCTTTGTTACCCATTTTTGCTGCTCGGGGGAAGATATCTT
>LVTN01003508.1:2393-17147 GCA_001649415.1 Musa itinerans
TATATATATATAAAATCTTTTCCAATATATAACTATTATATATATATATGGATATATTTATACATACTTACGTAAACAACTCTTCGTAGAAATTGGACGGACGTATGTTATCCTTGAAGCAGCCCAAAATGTAGAAAAAGATTGCGTGCAGAACACGAAGTGACTCTACAATGGAACAAATGTACGTTTAAACAATAGGGAACGTAACATTTCCGTCATCGTTCGCATCCGACTTTGGCATATTCGATAACCCCAAATGCACGGAGTCCATGAACAGCTAATTGGTACCACAAATTTTGTTGCTAGAAATTGCCCTCGAGAAGACTTTCTGTCTTCGGATTGATTCCACCCAGGTGAATCATCGGTTCAAACGAGTGGTGCGGTGACTCCGACGAAAAGAAAGCCACGCATCTCCGGCGCGGATGGAAATGACAGGATTTCACCTAAATATATTTGTCATATTGCCTGCTTTTACTCCGTCGAGTTGATTGATTTATCATCATTTACTTACTCACGTAGTCTAATTAACGGCATCTGTCTTATCGTTGATGATATATCGGATTTAGATAGCTAGACAATCGGGTTAGGATTTGTATTTGGATATCATTCGCTTACCCGACCCGTTTCCATCGCTGAGCGGTCGTTCTCAGTCTGGCACTGCAACCGCAAGCAAAGCGAAATTAATTCGGCAGCAGAAATTTCACGTCCATAGTCGCCTCCGACGATCTTCACCTAAATCGCGGTTTCTAGTCGGTGGATCGCACGGGTTTTAATGCTACGTGCACGAGAAGCTGAGGGGAGAGGGAGAGAGATGACCAAATCAGCAACGGACGAGAGGAGGGTTCATAGGATTAGTCAATTTTAATTCTGTGTTTAATCTTGAAAGCCTCGATTTCTGAAAGCCAAAGGATGCAGTTGATGACAGTCAACTTTTACCAATTGGATTCAGTGAGACTGGTTATCATAGGCTAATTCTTGATGGCCTGACACAAAATGCGTCTACCAGTTCCCCATCTTACATTCCGATGAAATATATCCTAGCCGATTTTAGATGATTTTTGCTCATCTTACGGTTCCAAACGAACCTCTCTTAGATCTCTGGATCCTAATTTGAGACTATATTTGAGGCTATATCATCATCTCCAATGTAAGTCTTACAGTGGTGAGCTTTTCCTGAAACAAAAATACTTGGGTCACACACCTTATTATTTTTAGAACGAATGTTATGAAGAGAGCACGAAATAGCAATTTAATTTATATGTGGAAGCATAGAATAATGCCCGTAGGTTTATAAATCTGGAAAGTATATTTTTTATACTAGTCATAGATGTCCTACAAGTCAATCACGTCAATCACGTGAGAATGGATGACGACATATGTGAAATGATATGTAGTCTTTTTGCTTATTATTATTATGATATTTTATCACTTGATATTGCTTGTTGCATGCATATATTATGATGTTCATAGATTTATGCAATTAGAATCAGATTGTGATGAGATCACGATAATGAGACCGATTCGCCTTTAAACACAGACCATAAATAATCTTAGTCATAGGTTACTCGATAGGGACATCGAGATAACTGGACAGATTGGTGTACTATATACCTGTCTATATGATGGAGGTTGTTAGTCTCATAACTGCTTGTGTGGGATATTATGGATATAGTGCATGTGCTCATTGAAGAATGAGTTCATTAATTGATCCGCTCACAGAATGCTGAATGGTTGATGATGCCTTATTGTCAGACAGTGATTTCATAGTCTCAATGGTATATTTATTCTTTAGACTTGAGACACCAAGGATGTCCTGTATAAGTACTCCATTTTTTTATACCGGACTCATAAGCTTGGAAGTTTCAGATCTAACACAATTAGTCATCGGGAGTGGTAGCCAACATTGCGAGGGCTATTGAGTGTCGATATAGGATCATCTACTCTCAGTGTCATGAGAGAAATATTCCATGTGTTCTTGCTCAAACAAATCCCTAGCTAGGGTCATTCGGATTTAGAGAGAATGAGTTCTTTAGGAGAATCCGATTAGAACAAAACTCGAGTAGAAACCGTATGGACCTGATAGCACCAAGCTCGGTATACGGTCTCTAGGGTATTAGATGGATGAGGGACTATAGATATATGGTAACTGATGACAAATATGTCCAATGGATTGGATTCTTCTGTATTGTTTGGGGACTACAGCGTAGTGGCTTAGTACGTCTGTAGTCGATGAGTCGAGTAAATTATTATAGAGATAATAATTCATTAAGTAAAAAGGAGTTTTGATAGGTATGTCTCATAGCCAATTCGTTATTGGGCCTAGAGGGTCACACACATATGGTAAGTGTTGCGATGAGTAGAGGTTCGAATATGAGATATATGTTAGAGCCCTTATCTTATTAGATATCCAATAAGCCCCTAAATTATTGGATCTTATGGATGAGATCTAATAAAAGCCAATGAGAGATTATTGGGTAGAGACCCACTAATTTAAGTAGCATTAGTAGTTGAATGAAGATCCAATACCCAATATGGTAAGATCTATTAAGGTTAAGTTGATAGGGGGCCTCTATAAATAAGAGGGAACCAAAGGGCTATGGGCTAAGTTCTTTTTGGCTGTCACCTCTTATTCTCCACTCTCCCTCTCCTCCTCATACTACAGCCCCTATTTGGGGCATGTGGATAGCAAGAAGGGGTAGCCTCTTCTTGATTGCAAGGTGCGCGCAATGAGGATGATTATGCAGCGATTTGAAGAGTGTTTTCGTAGCCCTATCATGTGGATTGTCGCTAAAGAAGAGTACAATTAACCTCCTTCATCCTCTCCCACAAATCTGTAGGTTTTCAGGGATATACGATCTCCCTATGTAACACAATCTCCCTTGTACGAGTAGTTTTTCGGTTTTATGGGTTTTTACGCACCAATCTTTGTACGACGATGAAACTTTATTTTCTATGGAAAATTTATGATTTTTGTTTCTGTTCTTCCACTGTGTATATGATGTCACCCTAGATTTCCCAATACTCAATTCCATTTTGTCGAACATTCTCATCAACTTAACTCTGTCTCTTTTATAAGGGATCAAAAGGTGTTAATCCCATGGGAATGATCGAGGGAAAGGCTAACCCAAGAAAAATTGGGAAAAAAGGGATACATTTATGACAAACTAATTCCGTTAGCATAAGGTAGATTAAGATGGGATGCAAGTAAAAATAAATCGATTGTTGAGCCGTATATGAGGTAGGAAACTCTCAAGTACATACTAGTTGTTTATCTTTCTTCTAGAATGTGCTACTTTTGGGGTGCTAACTGAGTTTTCAATCTTTAGTTGAGAGTCTGATATTTGATTTATATAAGATACATCTGTTTAGATATTATCATATGCATCTAGAAAATCGTATACTTTGGAAGAAGCTCGTATAGTTTGAGAAATAATTTTTATTACTTAAAGGATATGGATCTCGAACCGAGAATATTCTCCATACTCATAAAGAAAAGATGAAGTGACGGGACAAAAAGAAAAGTGACTTGAAAGTTATCATGGAATAAAACTCCGCAGATCATTGGTCGAGTGACTTGGAAGTTTTCATCATCTGTTGACATTATCTATAATGGTGGGTCCATCGTCCATCCTTGGAAGGTCTATTTTTCTCATTCTACAAATATCTTGGGGATAGATGATGGATCCACCATTGTAGATAATGTCTATTTTTTCAAAGAACTATTTAATCATAATTTATATTTATGAGACATAGAATACAAAAAGAAATAGGATGAAAGTTAGCATATTTTCTAATAAATAATATATTAAACAAAATTAGAAATATATAATTAAGTATGAATTTGCTCAGCATAATTCATCAAAAGATTAAAGTAAATAACTCATACTTGAAGTATGCCTCAAATAGATTTCAACTCTTGGATTGTGTTATCAATAGGATGTATATGAACACGTTTATCATATTTTGACATCTTGGCAACGATGGACCAAGACCACATCACTAGACCTCACTCTAAGTTTAGACCACATCAATAGGATTTATTCATCTTGATATTTGGTTCTGCCCAAGAAATACAGATCATATCTCACCTTTTCTTTATCTATAGGAATCAAATGTTAAAAGTGTGATGTATATTGTTTAATGTTATATGTCATTTGATAGAACGAAAATATATCATTATTGTTACTCCTCTTCTTGTTAAAAGTGCGATGTATATTGTTTAATGTTATATGTCAATTGATATAATGAAAATATATCATTATTGTTACTCCTCTTCTTCAAAATCAAAATCATATATAATTTTTGTTTAACGTAATAGAAATATGTGGTCATTCTACCTGCTTTGTCTCCAAACTCAAAATCAACTAGGTTTTTTGTTTAATGTAATAGAGATATGTAGTCATTCTGACTACTCATCTTCTCCAAAGATCAAAATGAAATATGTTTTTTATTTAGTATAATAAAAATATATCATCATTCTACCTTTAATATTTTTAAAAATTAAATCTCATGTAATATATTTTTAACATATAAAACATTGATATAACACTGATATATCATATTCACTTACCAAAGCTTATATTCGAAACCTAACCTCACCAAGATGATCATAGAATCATAACCCACCTTCACCACTAGTCATTTCAGATTTGTAATGAGATTGATAGGTGATTTAGAACCTAAATCCAACTTATTACTTAGTTACTGAATTTAATCCAATTTAAATAGTTATTTCGTTATTTGAACTCATTTCAAATTCGAGCATCTAAACCTACTTTGCCGTCGTCATCCCCCAATAAAATCAGTGTCTAGAATATCGATAAATTTCACTATCCGCATATTGATTTTTTTAGTCGAATCCGTCCAAATTCGATTAAAAGAAATCAAATTTGGATCGATCGGATAGACTTAATTGACACGAATCACGGGGCGGCTTCTGCCCCACATGAAAAGACAGTCAAAAAACAATATTCGGTAGTCGCTGTCGAAGGTGCACAGGCGGTCCCAAAGTATACATGACGATCACTCACACTTCGTCTCCATGTACGTCCGAGCAAACAACAAAGGCTCCATGTGGACCACCAGAAACGTGCCATTGACGTCTCGTGGTGTTGATCTCTCTCAAAACCATGTCCGCAAGGTCGCCGTACATGATTGAACCTGCGAAATGACCTCTGGTTTTCCTCGGAACGCAGGATCTGATTCATCTCCTCGGCAGCTGAAGTGTCTCTGATCTGATCTGAATGGCCATGTCCGCAGGTTCTGATTCATCTCCTCTTAGTAACGCCATCGATGACGCTGTTGGAGGACGGAAAGGAGACCCACCACTGTCAAGCAGCAGGTAGAGAAATGAGCAGGTGATCACCGTCAGCGAGGCTTCGCAGCACTGAAATGTCCGAATCGGAGGATATCCCCAAGCACCACGCCATCTTCGTGGCCGCGCCCTTCCAAGGTCACTTTACGCCGGCTGCCAACTTCGCCGTCAAGATCGCCGCCAGGGGTTTCATCGTCACCTTCGTCACCACCGAGGCCTTTCACCACCAGCGCACCGCCTCCGGTGCGGTGTCCGTTGACGGCCACGAGGTCTTCGCCGACGCCCGCTCGATGGGCTTGGACATCCGCTACGAGCTCGTGAGCGACGGCCTGCCCGTGACCTTCGACAGGTACATGCACCGGGATCAATTCTCCGATGCCTTCTACCACCTGCTCCCCGCCCATGTCGAGGAGCTGATGCGGAAGCTCCTGCTCGCGGAGCCCCCCATCGACGTCCTCATCTCCGACACCTTCGCCATGTGGCCATCGACCTTGGCCAAGAAGTTTGGGCTGCCTTATGTCTCCTTCTGGACCGAGGCGGCGCTCGTCTTCGCCATCTACTACCACATGCACCTCCTCGTCGAAAATGGCCACTTTGGCTCTCCTACCGGTTGGTATACATCCTTTGCTACGAACGTTCTCCTTCGTGATGGATCGATCGAGCTTCTCATGTTTGTACATGGTGACCGAACAGAGACTCGCAAGGATACCATCACGTACATACCCGGCGTGCCGTCCATCGGGCCGACGGACCTCGTGTCATTCTTTCACTCGCCGGAGGCGTCATGGCGGGTGCTAAGGAACGTCGGTAAGGCATTCGAGGAGGCCAAGGGGGCCGACTTCGTGCTGTGTAACACGGTGCAGGAACTCGAAGCAGAGGTCATCGGGGCGCTGCAGCAGGAGCGGCCATTCTACGCCGTGGGGCCCATCGGTCCCGACTCCGGCGAAGGCGGGGCAGCGACCAGCCTATGGCCCGAGCTGGATTGCTCGCAGTGGCTCCACTCCATGCCGCCGCGCTCCGTGCTCTATATTTCGTTCGGAAGCATCGCCCCGGTTAGCAAGCGGGACATGGACGAGATCGCCTACGGAGTCCTCGACAGCAAATCCAGCTTCATATGGGTGCTTCGGCCAGGAAGCGGGAGCTCGGAGGCCACCCCACTTCCCGAGGGGTTCATCGATGCATGCAAAGGGAGGGGGATGGTGGTGCCGTGGTGCCGTCAGAAGCAAGTCCTGCAGCACCCGGCGGTGGGCGGCTTCCTGACGCACTGCGGGTGGAACTCGATCCTGGAGAGCATGTGGTGCGGGGTGCCGATGCTGTGCTTCCCAGTGTTTGCGGACCAGCCGACGAACCGGAAGATGGTGGTGGAGGACCTGAGGATAGGGATCGATGTCGGAAGTATCGGCGAGGTGAGCAGGGCGGAAGTATCGAGGAGGATCGACAGCCTGATGGGAGGAGGAGTAGGCGGTGCGCTGAGGAAGGAGATGGAGGAAGCTCAAAGGGCGGTCAAGAGTGCGGTGACTCCGTGTGGTTCGTCAAGCAAGAACATGGAGCAGTTCACCGCCGATCTGCTGAAACATCTGTCGGAGAAGAAGCGAGACTGATAGACGTGCCGGTGTGATGGACATGGAAAATGGCCCAATTTTTTGCTGCACGCCGATCTACTTTTGATGTTTGATTGTTGAAGAGGCGAGTGGTTCTCAAAAGGATGTTTGATTGTTCCCATGATAATGGATCAGTGTTTGTTTTTGTGGACGTCACTTCATTTATTTAGCTAAATTATGGTATCCAGCTAAGATAAGAATATATGTGATGAAGATTTGAAGAGGACTATTCATAATTTGATAAATTATTGAAGTCAAATTATTGAGAAGATAAGAAGATAAAAGAAGATTTGATGAGCAGTACTACGTTACTAAGTATTGAAAGGATGAGATAAAGTAGATGGATTGGAACAATAATTTAAGTTCAAATTTTGAAATGAATTTTGATCTAATTGTTATCGTCGATTGCTCCAATTGGTCCAACACTATTTGTTTAATGGATCTCGTTTGTAATGATTGGATGTGTCAATTTCAACTCCAATGGGTGAAGAATAATTATTAGGTTTTTTTTTCTTAGAGAGAATCTTAAAGACCCTTGTTTTTTTCATTCTCATCTCCCGTAACTTAGTCCCATAACTCAATTCAAGAAAAAGAAAATTATTCAAATAAGACTAAAAAAATAATATTATTTTATAAATTCAAAATTAGATACTTCATTATCGAATAAGATATTTATAACAACCAAAAGGTTTTAAAAATATAATCAATAATTTAAAATATTATAATTTTATGATATATATTATTATTGACTTTGAATAGTATTATGATTGTAATTTTTGATATGGAGTCATAATACTGGACTTCGACAGTACTACCATCATCATATATTATCACCCTCAAACCGTTGAAGTTATGATAAGTGGGCTCTAATTCAGTTTAATATCGACTCATCTAATTCAGTTTGGTCTGACAGTTTAATTCATAGTAACCATTGATATTATTTAATATAATAGAAAAATCTAGTCATTCTTACTACTCATCTTCTCTAAGATCAAAATCAAATAATTTTTTTATCTAATATAATAAAGATATACTATTATTCTTTATTTAATAGCATCATAGTCATAACTTCGTACGATATATTTTTAGCACTTAAAATATTAATATTATGATGACGAATCATATCTATTTTAGTAATCAAAATCCATATTTACCACTTGTCCTTTAAGATTGATAATGAGATTGAAAAGTGAATGAAAACCTAAATTGAAATAATTACTTAGTTACTGAGTTCGAATCCAATTCAAATAGTTATTTTCGTATTTGAACTTATTTTAAATTCGAGCATCTAAACCTCCTGTTGTCATCGTCATCCCATAACAAAATCATAATGTATAGAATATCGATAAATTTCACTATCTGCATATTGATTTTTATAGTCGAATTCGTCCCAATTCGATTAAAAGAAATCAAATTTAGATCAATGGGATAGATTTAAGTAACACCGACAACCAGGGGGCAACCAACTCCCGAGGCTTCTCTACCACACAACACGGAAAGGATCAAATACAATGTGCGGCACTCGCCGTTGAAGGTACGCTTGCCGTCCCAAAGTATTATTGACGTTGACTCACACCAACCGAGACGAAAACGAGGGCCCCACTAGGCTTCCGCACCGGATCGAAAGGGCCAAATACAACATGCTGCTGAAGGTACACGTGCCGTCCTATAAGTCTTATTGACGTTAACTCACACCAACCGAGACGACAAAGACAGTGTGATGTCTCCTCGTGTACTTCTTTCTCGAAACCATGTCGACATACATGATTGAACCTTGGAGTGTAGGTGATCTACGATTCATTTCGATGGTGGCTGTACTTGTTACGAGTCTCGGAAGCTGAATTGTATAATCTGACCTCGGTCATTATATCAGATGTTGTCTCCATTTATCGTTTTTATGAACGGTATTTTTTTTTAATATTATGATCAAAATATTTTTTATAAATCAAATAAGAATAGACAACAACAGTTGATTCTGTTAGACTCTGTTTTTTAGACTGAATTTTCATACGAACTAGATCAGATTATTTGATTTATTTTAGACAGTTGATTCTGTTAGACTCTGTTTTTTAGACTGAATTTTCATATGAACTAGATCAGATCGGTTTAAAATAAATTAACTATTTGATTTATTCAATTTAGTCTAAATTGATACTTATTTTTTAAAATTATATCGTTAAACCTCAATTTGTAAATTTAACAAGAAAATCGAAGAGGTTATCATTGCTAACCTTCTTGTCATTGGTCATGGTCATCATTAGCAACGGGAATGTCGTTCCCGTTGCTACTAATGATGGTCGGTACGATATATTTTTGTATACCATTATATATATATATTACATTTTCGTCGAGACAACGTCACCTCTCTTCTTCCCGCACAGATGAGAAGTCATCGACATACGAGGGAGTGTAGCACTGATCTTCAGGTTCTCCTCTTCTTCTCTCTCGATTACCCTATTCTTTCTCCTCTTTGGTCATCGCTCGATTTAGGATAATAACGAGGTTGAAATAACCCCAATCGACAGTATCACTTGGTAGCATGTGGTTCACGCGGTATTATTCGAAATTAAAAACTTTAGTTAGAAGAAAATAATAGTAATAATAATAATAGAATCAAGATATAAAATTTCCCGATGAGAAGTCATCGACATACGAGCTGCACCGATCTTCAGGTTCTCCTCTTCTTCTCCCTCGATCACCCTATTCTTTCTTCTCCTTGATCATCGCTTGATTTATGATGATAACGGGGTGGAAATAATCCCAATCGACAGTATCACCTGATAGCATGTGATTCGCGCGGTATCATTCGAAATTAAAAATCTTGGTTAGAAGGAAAATAATAATAATAATAAAATCAAGATATAAGATCTCTAGAAGGTGTTCAATATACCAACGATTAGATCACAATCAATGGTCATGCAAATTTACATTGGTTGTACAGGTTGACGTTATCAAATGTAAAGGAATGCGATATCTTCCATCTTTTTTAATAGTGTAGTTTTTGTTATTTTTTATTATTTACATTGGCTATAGAAGATAATTTTTTATGCACAGTATACATATACAAGCATACCTATATAATTTTTTGGCAAAGGTTTCACAACATTATGAAATATTGTAATTTTTTGCTAATTTTGAATCTGAAGTTATTATTTTACAATTAATGTTACAATCTTTGTTATATTTACATTTTAGTTGAAGTGATGTTACCATTTTGCTAATTTTTGAAGTGGATTTTAATTTAGTTATGATATTTTCTAATTTAATTACACTTGAGTTATGAATTAGATACAATTATGATTTAACATTCCAATCACTAAGTGTAAAATTCCATTAAATATACTAAAATTATAAAAAATAATTTTAATTATTTTTAGAATCATATCATAGCAGTTGTAGATAAGTTTCAATCGATTTGGTTAAATTTAACTTTAGTTATATTTATGTTACACTCAAGTTACACTTGATCACAGTGTAACATTACCCAGTTGCGATGATACTATTAAGCAAGCAATGGTATCACCTATATCTAGTGGTCTACTCGCTATGGGTGATGGTATTGCCCCAGACCAAGTGATAGTATCGCCCAAAACTATAATACCCTTTTTGAACATTTTAATTTTTAAAATTATCTAAAAATAAAAAAAAGGTGATATAATAATATTAAAATTATATTATGATAGTTATATAGAAGTTTAGATAGGCTTGGTAAAAATTTCTTGAGTTATACTCGAGTTATATATGTGTTACACTCGAGATCACATATTCAAAATGCAAATCTCCTATTCAGATAATTAATCACCTTAAAGTCAAAAGAAATTAGAATAAATGATATTAAACATACTAGAATCATATTAAGATATTTATAAAAAAAGTTTCGATAGGTTTGGTGAAAATATTTTGAGTTACACTCAAGTTATACTCGATCATACATATAAAACATAAATATCTTCTTTAGACAATTAGTCATCCTAAAATAAAAAATAGAAAAAACGATACTAAATATACTAGAATCATATTATGATAATTATAGAATAGTTTTGTTAGATTGTGTAAAACTTTCTTGAGTCACACTCGCGTTACACTCATCCTAAAATAAAAAAATTATAAAAAATGATACTAAACATACTGGAATCATATTATAAAAATTTCTTGAGTTATACTCGAGCTACACTCGATCACAAATTCAATCAAAAATATCCTATTTGAAAAATTAGCCACCATAAATTAAAAAATAATTAGGATAAGTGATAATAAACTTATTAGAGTTATATTAGGATTGTTATAGAAAATTTTGGATAGGTTTGAGAAAGATTACTTGGGTTACACTCATGTTTCACTCGGCTAACACTTGATCACAAATTCAACCCAAAGCACCATATTTCAAAAATAAAACATCCTAAATTCGCACACAAGTGAGAACTATCACAATCACATATAATGAATTATAATAGAAATACCTATTCAATAATCACAAGCCAAACACATAAAAACGACTCACAAGAACACTAATCAAATTGGCAAGATGACATCATATTGTTAAACAATTTATATAATAACATAGTCCATCATCAGATGTTCCGCTACTTAACTTTATTATTTTAAAATTCTTTAAATAACTTTCTCTTCCTAAAAAAATATGGGTTATGTTTTAGGACTCGGTATATTTTTAACCTATGTTACCTATGGACTAGCTCTTGATCAATTCTTAGGTGTCACATATTCTAAGAATGGATCATTAATATATCCAAATTAATAATCCTCTTAGGGTCACAAGATGGCAAAGTCAATGATCTTCAAGTATCTTTTATAATAATTTTATTTTATTTTCTTTCTTTTTACACTTGGCACATTCTTGATCTTCACCAACGTATGTCATATAGATAATTTAATATATTAAATAATATATTTTAAATATATAAATAAAAAATTCTAAATTATTATACATTTGTAATCTTAAGTGATAGTACATGAGACTCAATAGTTGTCGTGGTGTATATCTGCATAACATACGTATATAATAGTAATAAAGAATATGTCTGTATTTCCAAATAAACTTTTAGGTTAATAATTATCTTGTTGTCAGTTATCAACTATAATCTTAAGTTGATAATATTCTAGTTACTGACAGACCTTATCTCTATAGTCATAAATGATCAGGATAATCGGACGACATAAAGATATCAACATGCTCATATAGCCATACCTATCAAAAAATTAGCAAAATTAAGAATTAAAATTAATCTGACCTTTTTTATGTGTACATAGAAAAATAATATTTGACTTATAATCAAAAGTGATGCATAACCTCTCAAATATTCAATCATCTTGGTGCCACTCGCAAGTTTCAACTTCTTTATACAAGTACCCATAGTGGAGATTTTAATGACAATGTAAGAATATAAAGTCATCGCCTAGTTATAGTTTATAAACAATTCCAAATTGTCAACATAAGAGAGTAACATGAGGGATTAAGTATAATTGTTTGATAAAAAAAAAGCATACAAAAATATGTAAAATATATAATCAACAAAAGTGACAATGTCAATATCATTATCACTAGACACCAACCTACACATCATATCTATATTTTGTCTACTAGGAAGCTGATCTCTAAAGTATTTCTTAAATATATAACCCAAACTCGTTGCTGTTGAATCTTGGATTTTAATGATGAAATCAATTATAAATTATTTGATCTAATCTATATGTTAAGAAAAGTGTACAGAATTAACTACAACAATAGTAAGACATAAAGCAGGTATTGTGTCAAAGTCAAGATCGAGATCTCGTTGAGAGTTTAAGAGTTCGTCGGAAATCCAGACGTTCGTCGGAAGTGTTAAATCTCGGATTTTGATGATAAAGTCAATTATAAATTATTTGATCTAATCTATATGTCGAGAAAATTATGCATGATTAACTATGATAGCAGTAAGACATAAAACGAGTGTTGCCGGAGTCAAGATCGAGATCTCATTGAGAGTTCGAGAGTTCGTCGGAAGTCTGGACGTTCGTTGAAAGTTCAGTCGGAACCAACCGAGAAGTCCAGGAGCTTGCCAAAGAAGCTCGTTGGAACTTGCTAAAAAGATCGTCGTAAAGTTTAGGAGCTTGCTAGGAGTCCGTCAGAGCATTGTCGAGAGTTCGTCGGATGTTGGCCGGAATTACGCCGGAAGCTCACTGGAAGAGTAAGTGACGCACCGGAACAAGAAACACTATGATCATGTCTTAATTATCATAGTTAGAGAGTAAATTAAGTTAGGATTGGAAGGTAATCCCACTAACTCAATTATGGGCCAATTGGGCCCTTAACAGGGCTAAATTGGGTCGAATTGAGCACCGCCTGGGAGACTCAATCTCCTAGGAATTCTAGGTGGTGGTACTACCCCTGTCAGGTGGTGGTACCACCGACAATTAATGCTGCCAGCGGTGGTACCACCCTTGTCAAGCATTGGTACCGCTAGAGCTCGATCTCCGAGCTTTGTCAAGCGGTCGTACCGCCCAGACTGGGTGGTGATACCACCCAGTGTCAGGTGTCAGGCGGTAGTACCGTCCAGTAATGATGGTGGTACCACCAAGACCCTAGAAATACGAGATTAGACACTTTTAGACTCCAATTTTGAAGTCATTGGGGCCTATAAAAACCTCACACTTTTCTGCATGAAAGGGTACGAAAGCATTGAGATAATCTTGAGTTATTGGGGTTTAAAAGTGTTGTAAACAAGTTCTAGAGTCCTCCTCCCTTTCTAAGTTTTGAGATCATTCAAGAGAGGTGTGGGACTTGTAAGGGTTATCTCCTAAACCCGTGAAAAAAAGAAAGCGTTGTAAAGAGGTGATTGGTCTTTACCTATTGAAGGAAGGTCTTTAGTGGACGCCGGTGATCTTATCGGAGGAGGAATTTGAAAGTGGATGTAGGTCATATTGACCGAACCACTCTAAAACTCGGTTTGCATTTACTTTACTGCAAACCTCCTTAATCTTCTTTCACATTTTTACGAAAGCTTTCAAGTTCAACTTCTCTCCGAAACAGATTAAATCAAAATTATTTTCGTCGGAATCGGTTTTAAATGAAACGAATAATTTTCTGAAATCGTGAAAGTTTTTCGCTGCACTAATTCACCCCCCTCTTAGTGTCGCTCTTGATCCTAACAATTGGCATCAGAGCAAGGTTCACTCTCATTTAGTTTTAAACCCAAGAGAGATGACATTTGCCGACAACCTAGAGGGTCATTCAATTACACATCCGCCCATGTTCAATGGGACGGATTACACATATTGGAATACTAGAATGAGGATCTTCCTAATTTCAATGGATTTCGAACTATGGAATATTGTAGAAAATTGATTTCAAAAGTCTTCTCTTCCAATGAATGATTAGAATGAGTTGGAGAAGAAGACTTTCGCTTTAAACGCAAAGACTATGAATGTCTTGTTTTGTGCATTAGATAAAAATGAGTTTAATCGAGCATCGATTTGTGAAACGGCTTTTGAAATTTGGCACACACTCGAAGTGACTCATAAAGGCATTAGTAGAGTGAAGGAGTCAAAAATTAATCTTTTAGTGAGACCATTGGAGACATATACACCCGATTTACGGATGTCGTCAATGGTCTAAAATGACTTAGTAAAAGTTTCTCGAATTTTAAACTTGTTAATAAAATTTTAAGATCTCTTCCAAAGAGTTGAGACCCTAAAGTAACAGCCATTTAAGAGGCCAAGGACTTAAATAACTTTCCTCTCGAAGAACTAATCGGGTCACTAATGACCTTTGGGATGACTTGTAATGCTCATGAAGAGCTTAAGAATAGCCTTCCAAAGAACAACAAGAGATCGTACCTTGGT
>LVTN01003509.1:3862-19538 GCA_001649415.1 Musa itinerans
TATATATATATATATATATATATATATCCAATAAGCCCTTGAAATATTAGATCATATGGATAAGATCCAATAAGAGTCACTGATAGATTATTAGATAGAGATCCACTAATCTAAAATACTTAGGTAGTTAGATGGAGATTCAGTACCCAATAGAGTAAGATCCATTAGGGTTAAGTTGACAATGAGCCTTTATAAATAGGAGGGAACCCAAGAGCCATATGCTAGACCCTTTTTTGGCTGCCACCTCCTATACTCCTCTCTCCCTCTCCTCCTCAGCCAATAGCCCTAGTTAGGTATGTTTGGACAGTAAGATGGGCCGACCCCTTCTTGATCGTATGATGTTCATGGAAAGGAGGATTGTGCAACGATTTAAGGAGCATCTTCGTAGCGCCTCCCGTGTGGATTACTATTAGAGAGGAAAACACTTGACCTCTTTTATCATCAAATGCATGCATCATTTGATGAACTGAATAAAGTCAGTATTGACTGTTGAATCTCGTATTTTGATGATGAAACCACTTGATATATGTTTATGTTTTAATCTGCGATGCTTCGATCAGGATGAGACAATTAAAGCAGGAAGAATCATGTTGTGCCGGAGGAACATGTCAGAAGATTGGACGTCGGGCCGGTGGATCGGTCGACGTATCGACAGAAGGTTTCGGGCCGTGGATTCGGGCATCAGGCCAAGAAGAGCGGATATTGTGCCAAGGACATCGGAGTTGCGGAGTCAACTGGCCGATTGGGCAATAGGCCGCACGAGAGGATGATGCGCCGAAGAATCGGACGAAGCGTCGAGGGACCAATGACATGCCGGACAACTTGGTTAATTGCTTAGGATTAATTGTCTCGACCGAAGTTTTGTTTTAAGTGTGCAGGATTAACTACGATGAAAGTAAGACATGCAGCAGGAGTTGCACCGGAGTCAAGACTATGATCACGTTGGCGAGTTCCGACGAGCTTCTTTCGCAAGCTCCCACAAATAGCCTTCCTCCTTCATGCAAAAAGATAGTAACAAATAAAAAGGAAGAAGTATTCATAGCTATCTCCATGTCATGTTTTCCTTGAGATGTTTGTATATTTGGTATCTTATCACTCACTGTTGAAAAATGACATGAACATACTTATGGCACCGCACTTATACTTAAAATTTGGTTATATCGGTCTCCTTTCTGTTGATAACAACGGGGGAGAAATATATGAATTGATGCTATGAGTGCCATATTTGAAATATATGAATTGATGCTATGATTGTCATATTCGTTCTACGCCATGGTTGCATTATAATAAGATATTAAGAACTAGCATCGCAATTTTACTTATTGATATCTTGCCATGTGATGAAATGCTACAATTGATAAACACTTGAAATGCTTGCGTTATGATATCAAAAGCTTACATCGTGATATCATACCATTTGAATATAGCAAACTTGCATGATGATAAAAATGGATTTTATGTTTTTCATGCAATGAGTTGAACATATATCATAAACACTTGATTATGGTACTTCTCCTTTTTGTTGATGACAAAGCGGGGGAAGTATGTTGATGACATGACATGTTATGCATAAGTTTATGATGACATGTTGCTTGGATTTTTGAATCCAAGAGTTTCTATCAATATGGCATATTGATAGGGGGAGTTTGTTTAAACTCCTGGAGTTAAGGTTAACTCCGTTTATGATGACATGTTGCTTGGATTTTTGAATCCAAGAGTTTCTATCAATATGGCATATTGATAGGGGGAGTTTGTTTAAACTCCTGGAGTTAAGGTTAACTCCGTTTATGATGACATGTTGCTTGGATTTTTGAATCCAAGAGTTTCTATCAATATGGCATATTGATAGGGGGAGTTTGTTTAAACTCCTGGAGTTAAGGTTAACTCCGTTTATGATGACATGTTGCTTGGATTTTTGAATCCAAGAGTTTCTATCAATATGGCATATTGATAGGGGGAGTTTGTTTAAACTCCGGGAGTTAAGATTAACTCCGTTTATGATGACTTGTTGCTTGGATTTTTGAATCCAAGAGTTTCTATCAATATGGCATATTGATAGGGGGAGTTTGTTTAAACTCTGGGAGTTAAGGTTAACTCCGTCATCAAGTGGTTGTCATCATCAAAAAGGGGGAGATTGTTGAATCTCGTATTTTTGATGATGAAACCACTTGATATGTGTTTATGTTTTAATCTGCGTTTTGAGTGACGCAGGATGCTTCGATCAGGATGAGACAATTAAAGCAGGAAGAATCATGTTGTGCCGGAGGAACATGTCAGAAGATTGGACGTCGGGCCGGTGGATCGGTCGACGTATCGACAGAAGGCTTCGTGCCGTGGATTCGGGCATCGGGCCAAGAAGAGCGGATATTGCGCCAAGGATATCGGAGTTGCGGAGTCAACTGGCCGATTGGGCAATAGGCCGCACGAGAGGACGATGCGTCGAAGAATCGGACGAAGCGTCGAGGGACCAATGACATGCCGGACAACTTGGTTAATTGCTTAGGGATTAATTGTCTCGATTGAAGTTTTGTTTTAAGTGTGCAGGATTAACTACGATGAAAGTAAGACATGCAGCAGGAGTTGCGCCGGAGTCAAGACTATGATCATGTTGGGAGTTCGAGAGTTCGACGGAAGTTCGGACGGTCGTCGGAGGTTCTGCGGGAACAAATCCGAGAAGTCCTGGTGCTTGCCAAAGAAGCTCGTCGGAACTCGCCAAGTGGATCGTCGCATGTCCAGGAGTTTGCCGGAAGTCCGCAGGAGCATCGTCGAAGGTTCGTCGGATGTTCGTCGGAAGATCGCCGGAAGCTCGCCGGAAGAAGCGATTGACGCATCGGAGCAAGCTGCAGTATATGCCTTAAGAAAGGTCGTAGTTAGCACAATGATTAAGTTAGAAATGGGAGGTGATCCCATTAACTTAATCTTGGGGCAATTGGGCCCTTGAAAGACCCAAATTGGGCCGAATGGATCAGCCCATTCGGACCCAGAATTTTGGCCAGCGGTGGCACCGCCTGGGTGGGCGGTGGCACCGCCTGGGTGGGCGGTGGCACCGCCCGAGCTCAGTTTCCGAGCTCTGGCTGGGCGGTGCAACCGCCCCTGTCAGGAGGTTGAACCGCCTGAGCTCGGTCTCCGAGCTCTGGCTGGGCGGTGCAACCGCCCCTGTCAGGAGGTTGAACCGCCTGAGGTCGGTCTCCGAGCTTTGGCTGGGCGGTGCAACCGCCCCTGTCAGGAGGTTGAACCGCCTGAGGTCGGTCTCCGAGCTTTGGCTGGGCGGTGCAACCGCCCCTGTCAGGAGGTTGAACCGCCTGAGGTCGGTCTCCGAGCTTTGGCTGGGCGGTGCAACCGCCCCTGTCAGGAGGTTGAACCGCTTGAGCTCGGTCTCCGAGCTTTGGCTGGGCGGTGCAACCGCCCCTGACCGGCGGTTGAACCGCCTGAGCTCAGTCTTCGAGCTCTGGCTGGGCGGTGCAACCGCCCATGTCAGGAGGTTGAACCGCCCAGGGCTCAGTCTTCGAGCTCTGCCAGGCGGTGCAACCGCCGCGGTCAGGCGGTGCAACCGCTTGATCCCGGAATTCCGGGATTTGATCGTTTTGAGCTCCAAATTTGAATTGGGTTGGGGCCTATAAATACCCCACCCATTCAGCACTGAAAAGTAAGAGACATACACCGAATTCTTGATCTTTTCTGTGATTCTAAGAGCTCAAATTTGTGTTAAGTTCAAAAGTTCTCCTCTTTCTGTTCTTCAAGTTTTGAGTTGTAAAGAGAGGAGAGAAAGGTTCTGTAAGGGTTGTCTCCTGAGCCCGTCAAAAGGAGTGAAACTGTAAAAGGGCAGTTGGCCTTCGCTTATTGAAGGAAGGCCTCTAGTTGACGTCGGCAACCTCGTCGGTGGAGGAAGCCAAAAGTGGAGTAGGTCAAGACTGACCGAACCACTCTAAATCTCTGGTTTGCTTTTACTTTGAGCACTTTATCATTACTGCAAACCTCCTACATAGCTACTGCTCTCTGCGCTTTTACGAACAAGCCTCTAAGCTCTGATCTTTCTGAATCTGCATTCAAACGCAAATCGGTGTTTTCGTATGATCTTTACATTGCAGTTTACGTTTACGTTTTGATTCTATTTATAACTGCAAACTGTCTCCTGCGCTTTTACGAACGGTTTCTAAGTTCAGATCTTTTCAAAACTGCGTTTTAGACGCAAACTGCGTTTAGACGTAAAACTGCGTTTTAGACGCAAACTGCGTTTAGACGTAAAACTGCGTTTTAGACGTAAACTGCGTTTAGACGTAAAACTGCGTTTTAGACGTAAACTGCGTTTAGACGTAAAACTGCGTTTTAGACGTAAACTGCGTTTAGACGTAAAACTGCGTTTTAGACGTAAACTGCGTTTAGACGTAAAACTGCGTTTTAGACGCAAACTGCGTTTAGACGTAAAACTGCGTTTTAGACGTAAACTGCGTTTAGACGTAAAACTGCGTTTTAGACGTAAACTGCGTTTAGACGTAAAACTGCGTTTTAGACGTAAACTGCGTTTAGACGTAAAACTGCGTTTTAGACGTAAACTGCGTTTAGACGTAAAACTGCGTTTTAGACGCAAACTGCGTTTAGACGTAAAACTGCATTTAGACGTAAAACTGCGCTTTGACGCAAACTGTATTTGAACGTAAACTGCACTTAATCATAAGTGATCTTAGAATCGGCTTTTGCATCAAAATAGTCTTTATCGAACGAACGCAGCTTTTGTTTTTAATCGCTGAAAGATTTCCGCTGCACTAATTCACCCCCCCCTCTTAGTGCTCTCGATCCTAACATTGACTAGGTAGGCTTGATTTTTTTCCAACTTATGTATGTTTTTGTTTTCTATCATTAACATTCTATTTTTGTATTTCAAGCAAAAGTTCCACCAGTTGGCCGATCTATTTCTTCAAGGCCTATCCACCATGGGCCTTTCACTAGTTGGTCGTCGTTACCTCAATGTGTATCCAAGAACGGCCCACATTCAGCCCATCATCGCTGACGTGGTTGTTGCCCTCAATCATGTGACGTCTCAACCATATATCACCAAGCCTACTTTGCTTCAAAGTTCATGAGGCCCCCTTGACCATCATCTTCTTCTAGGGAAGTTGTTAGTACACCATCCAGAGTGACTCGTTTCATAAATATATAAATATAAGCCTCCAAGTCTACATAAAAATCAAGGATTAAAGTTTCAACACTATATTCTAGAAGAAAAATAATGGCGAAAGTCACTTGTTGTATGGTGCCTCGTAAACACTACGCTTGTAGAGTTGGTGTTGGACTGTTTCATACTGATAATTTAGCCATCATACATGGAGACTCAATGTAGTTACGATGATCAAATGTGAATAGTATCTCTTGGTAAGGTGGTCAAGGCAAGGATGATTGTTCCTGAGGATCACTATATATTTATATACTATAAAGAGACTAATTTCGAAGTGTCATATTTCATGGTCACCATAAGTGACATTGTAAGCTTCTCTCTTTCTTTTTTTTTTTCTGTTTTTACCAGTAAATGTGGGACGTCAAGAATGAAAATAGCAATCGCTGTATAAAACTTGTACATTCATCACAGAAGCACATCATCCTCGAGAGCAAGACAAAGCTGGCTGTGTATAAAGACAGTCCACGTGAGTGTCTACAGCATATGTCAGCATTAATTTTGTCAATTTATTATCTTGACCTGATTGACAGATTAAATATGTGTTCGACGTGCTCATCTGTTCTACAGCATTTAGCATATGTGAAGATGAAATTTCATTCGGCACGTACGTCTAATTGTAAGAGCAAGTCAAAATGCACGTTCGGCGGAAGCAATGCAAGTTTTTTTTTGGAAAAAAAAAAAGACGAAAAAGCATGTTCGGCTTACGACTCGGTCAAAGATTTAGTATGTCTTACGCATTCAAAAAGCCTCGTTGGTAAGTTAACTAAAACCAATCGATTGATGTTCAGGTGGCATGCCTCTTCACAAAAACACATGCAAATAAATAATTTATTTTTAAAAAAATATTAATTGAGATAATCTTACTTTCGAAGTATGGAAATTATATATATATACAATGAAAATGTTGTTTTATGTTGATAAAAAGAGCGAGCATCTACAATGAAAAACATCCAATTATTCTTTGGTGATCAAGATGCTATGTGATTATTCTGTCAAATTGATTTTGTAATATAAGATTGACACAAGATTTAATTGATGTTTGATAATTGATTGGAGAATTCAAATTTAATTTGGGTATATGAATGACTAGTAATATTTATAGCGTGGAATGATATTATAAGATAGCTTCACAAGTTGATTGCAGTTGATAATAAGTTTATTATTGCACCCCAGAACATGCATATCATGTGTGCGATTGTGGATTACGTGCGGTAGTGGAAGTTCATTTCAAATGCAGCACAAGATATACCATCGCACGCTTGACGGATTTCTTGGAGACTATAAGCGATATGATAAACTATGAAATGTAATTACAGAGTATGTTTGAGATAGTGAATTTAATGATTATTTATACATATTAGCATAGAAGTTTTTTCTGATTTCCTCATGCAGTTGCTCATGAAGTCAATGGTAAGGGAGTGAAATACTGAATTAGCATAAGTAGGTAGCTCGATATTATCACTATAGGGGTAATGGTAGAATTGACATTGAGTTTCTTGAGCAAAGTTATGATCCAATTGAGTTCAATAGCAATAATGACGATGACACGGTATTCAACTTCAGTTGTAGACGTACGATTATCTTTTATTTTTAAAACTTTATAATAAATTGACTTAGGACGTCGTTTGGTATGTAGAGCTGGAGCTTCAGTACGCCTGCCCAAATTGCTGCTACAAGTTTTTTATATTTGTTTCCTAGGACATTAAGAGTATGGACTAGAAAAGGCTGCAGCAATGCTGAAGAAATCAACAGCGATGTTGGAGAGAGTTGCAACAATGTTTGCAGGTTTGTAGCGTTGGAGATAATTGCAGCAATGCTTGTGGCCGTTGACGGCAAGGCAGCGATTCGCAATATGCGACGATGGCTGCGATCGGTGCAGATCACGGCTTGCAGCCGAGTTCGGTGGCCAGAAGGGCAGCGGAGCGAAAGACTTCGGTTGGCGAGGGAGCAGTAGTCGACGGTAGAAACAGAGGCTGAGATTGTGCTTCCTTTGGGAACGTTGCCCACAGAGAAAAGAAGCTCGTAACCGTCGCAGATCTATGAGAGATCTGCAGTTCTGTGAGAGGTTGCGGCTTGCTGTTCTGCGAGTGGCTGCGGCTTCAAATGCCACAGTGCACGTCAGGCCGGATGCTGCTCGACGAGGCGGAGAAAGAGTTCAGGGGAAGTAGTCGCCGAGGCGGTACTCTGGGAACCCGCGGCAGTCGACGGCTTGGCCGGCGCCCTTGTCGGTAACGACGAAGGGTAGGGCGCCAGTCTTTAAGGAGCGGTGAAGCTGCTCATCGGGAGGATGAGGGCAGAGACATGTCGCGGCAGCAGGGGAAGACAACTGTCGTTCGCCAGGGAAGTGCTGCAGTCGCCGCAGGGAAAACGACCACTGCTGGAAAAGTAACCGTGGGAATCGCCTCCTGCGATCCTGCGGTGAGGAAGATTGACCGAAGTCGGAGGAGGAGAAGAGGGGGAGGAAGCTGCGATCGAGATGGGAAGGGGAAGAATATGTAAGATGCAATCTGTGAGATGCATGCGTAACTCACCGACCACAGGAGCAAGCTGTCGAAGCAAGCAGCCGCAAGAAAGCCGTCGGCTCAGATAGGAGAAGAGATCGTCGCGGTGGCACTCGTCCGGACTCTCGATAGTGAGTGAAATGCTGGCCATTGGAGCAGCAGAGGAGGCCGATTAGAAGCCTTCGGAGCTTCGACCGGAGTGGTGGCGCCACTGCTTGAGGACTTTGCAAGTGTAGTGGGAGCGACGGCAACGAAGAACACAATTTCTCATCGATGAGAAGATAAGTATTTGCTCTAAGACAAATGACTCTGATACCATATCATGATAAATTATGAAATATAATTACAGAGTATGTTTGAGATAGTAATTTTGATGACTATTTATACATATTAGCATAGAAAATTTTATTCAACTGCTCATAAATTTCCTCATACAGTTAGAGAAAATTTGATCCGCTATCAGAACATCTTGAATAAACCATCGGATGGAGCTCAAGAAGGACCGTGCCATGCCATGCCATCAGCGCCAGCTCTACATACCGAGAGGACGTCCTAAGGCGATGCTACATGTACTTATGACAAGTCCAGACCTACTCATCATCTACATATGTCAAGACCATGGGGTGGCGGATTGCTCACAAAAAGATTGAACGTGTACTTAAGGGAAGCTTATCCCGCTCATCACTCTCGTGGGTACGCATTTCTGATGTTGGCATAAGCAAAGGTGTCTGATTTAGGGTTGAGGATTTCACATCACATGCATTGAGAAACGAAATCGTTTCTGTGCCACTTTGTTGTTTTACATTGTTCTTCCTTGGTATACGTACTACTTGGCTGCCAAGGAAGAAATGGAGAGGCCTGAACATGATTTGGACGAAGAAGGGAATGAGATCGCGGTTGCTGCATCATATTCAGGTATTTGCCAAAGAAACAAGAGAGAGGCCCATAGGTATTTACAAAACAAAATACATCCAGTAAAATATATATATGCAATACTCACCTGAACGAAGAAGACATGGTCAAGCTCATCGTGCGGGTATTGCTTTGATGGGTCCCTCCCTACCCACCCATTTCACTGGTCCCCCAACTCGCTGCAAATCACCATTAAGAGTGGACCCCTATTTGTTTAGTTCCTCCCTACACCAATCAACCGAAGAGAGACCTACTTCTTTACCGTCTATTTTTGGAACGGTGTTACCATCTCCATGTCCATGATCGAAGGAGGTTTCGACACCCTTCCAAGGCGACGATACAATACAGCGGCCTTGAAGCCATCCAATGTCGGAGGTCGCCGGAGGAACCGTCCCACCAAGCTATGGCTCCAAGGACGTCCCACCAAGCTTCGGCAAGTTGGGCATCGTCGAACGCCAAAAAGTCAGACGAGTCACTCTTGATCCTCTTAAACTTTGAAATCAGAGAACACCAAAGAGTTCACCGGAGAGGACCGTCCCGCCAGCACCTGAGCCCAGGTGACCGGAGCACGTAGAGACGATCTGGCCCCTGTATACTTTTCCTGGAGATCTCATCCGTCCACCCACCATGGCAACCGACCTCTCTCGCAATTTAAGGTACAAGTCTATATCAACCAGGAGCCCAAATCTTGATACGAACTCGCTCGAGGGTGAGCCATAGATTAGGTAGGAATTAAAAGTCCTAAATCAGCCAGGAGTTAGGATTCCTAAACCTAGTAGGAGTATCGACTCCTAAATCAAATCTTGATAGGAATTAAAAAGTCGTAAATCAGATAGGAGTTAGTATTCCTAATCCCAGTAGGAGTTGGGAGTCCTAAACTAAATAGGAGTATGATTCTTAAACGGTTCCGGACTCGGAGATTTAACACTATAAATAAAAAAGTATAGTCTCCCCCAAACCCAAACGAGTCCACCAAATCAAATCGGATTGAGAGAGTGGAGTGGCCCTTCAAAGTTGTATTGGTATGATCTTACTTTTCATTATTCATTATGGTGTGTGTTTCTTTCTCTGTTTTACTTTCTTTACCATCTCAATTAATTTTTACCATTTTGAACATAATTTAATCGTATATTCTTTATGCTGACACATATGAAATTATGATTATTTTCTTTTTCTTTTTCAGATTAGATATCGTTTGGGATACTACTGGCATCAACAGTTTTAGCGATCACAGGACAGATTGCCAATGTCGCGCAACTCGCGGGACTTGATGCTGTCCGCCTCATCATCATCATCGTGGAGGCCGCTGCGAAAGCACGAATCCAGAAGAAGAATTGTCGAGAACTGTCGGATTACTTGCAGCTCATTGGCCATCTCTTGGAACCACTCGACATGTCGGATCTCAAGACGTATCCTGAGACGAGAGCGGCATTGGAGCGACTGGAGAATGCTCTGAAGAAGGCCTACATTCTCGTCAACATTTGCCAGAATCATAGCTTTCTGTATCTCATGGCCATGGCGTGGATACTTGAGCATCGGTTCCAGAAAGTAGAAGCGGAGATAGAACGGTATTTGAGGCTTATTCCGCTCATCAATCTCGTGGACGTCCAGAGAGCCAAGGTATATACGCATCTCCGTATTCTACAATACGTTGTTATTATTAGATAGCTTTGTACTCTTATGCCGTAATTTGAACTTTCATTACGCAGAAAATTTTCTTCCGAGTCCCAATCAAATTTAATTAACAATGCTTCTTTTTTTGTTTGTTCTTTTTGCCCTCCTTTCACAAGAAGGTATGCGAAAATGCATACCTTGGGATCTTCAGACGCACCAATAGGCTTCAGGTAGAAAAACCAGCAAGAAGTGGACTTGGAGTCGAAACAGCAGCAGGAACGGGTGGTACCGGAGTCGAGGTCGATGCCAACCCAGACCTTGAGACCTTCCCGCTTAGCCAATTGAAGCGTGCCACAAGGAACTTCTCGCGTGGGAACATTGTTGGGGAAGGAGAATTCGCAGTCGTATACAAAGGTCGGATGGATGACAAATTCGTTGCTGTAAAGACATGGAAGCTAAACACCAACCAAGGGTTACAGGAGTGGGTGGTGATTCCCTAGACTTGACGACTTTCCATCCAATATAACGACTATTTGGTCCCCTGTTTTGCTTGCTTGCTTGCTTACTAATTCGCTTTAATATTCTACTTCTGATTTGTGTGCTTAATTAATTTCTTTTGTTTCCTGTTTCTTGGGGGGGCTGCGCAGAACGAGATGAACGTTTTGCGGAAGCTGTCGCATCCCAACCTCATCAGGCTGCTGGGCTACTGCAAGGAAGAGAACGCGTTCCATCTCGTCTACGAGTTCATGGCCAACGGGAGCTTACAGGATCATCTTCTTGAGAGTGAGTAGTATTCTGATATCCGCGCTAAAGAGAAATCATGATGGGGACGACCCCATCAAGTGAAGTTTCAACAGAACATAAACAAAATAACATTTGCGCATTTTCAACAGAAGGGAAGCCGCCGCTCTCGTGGAAGCTGAGAATTAAAATAGCAATCGGTGCTGCTCGATGTCTTCATTTTCTACATAAATCGAACAAGCGCATCATCCATCGGGACGTGAGGCCCTCGGTCATCCTGCTTGACTCCGTATGTGATCTTCTCTTTTACGCACGCACGCTTTGTACAATCTAATTTCTCTGTTAAAAATGGGGTGCCCTCTATCTTTGTTCCCTTGCAGGACTTCAACCCAAAGCTTTCCGGCTTGGGTTGGTCATTGTCATTGAAGGGCCGGACCGGTAGGCGGGGCCGTGTCTCAACGCATGTCTTGGGCACACCTGGATATTTGGACCCCCGGTACATCACCACTGGTACGCACAACTTATATATATATATATATATATCATGCTCCAAGATAGCATATTACCTGTGTGTTACTCGCCGCCGCCATTTAATACGAGTGAGTGTCTCCTTGATCAATCAGGTCATCTGGACGCGAAGACGGACGTGTATGCATTCGGGATGGTGTTGCTGCAGATGCTCACTGGTCGGAAGGTGTTCGATCCTGATCGACCGTGCGCTGAACGCCACTTGGCACAGTTCGCCAAGCCCCATCTCTCATCGAGTGGCAAAGAGCTTGCGAGTCTGATGGACCCAAAACTCAATGGGGAGTATCCACCGGCGGCCGCTTCTCGTCTGGCTCGAATCATCGAAGCATGTATCGAGAAGGAGCATAAGCTCCGACCAACCATGAAGGATGTTGTGAAAGCCCTCGAGAAGATTGACGCCATATAATTCTGTAAATATTGAAATAATATTCAGAGGTCGTACTTGCGGCTGGAATTAGATGAATGGTTCCAAGCGTTCAGTTCAGTCTTCTTCAGTCGACAACACATTTTGAACGTCGGTGGAACCTCCTCCCACATTATTATACTGCCAAACATATTTCTTCTTTTCTTTTTCCTTATTTATCACTGCCAATATTTAAAACAATATATAACGGGAACTCCAAACAAGCCGAACGTTTCTACGTCATATCTCATCCACCGAGATCATCACAAGACGGACGGAGGCTGCATCCGTCATCCTCATCCCAAGCAACTAAAAGTCAGGCCAACAAATCGGTTTATCAACAATTTTAACATTCTTCCACATGGTTCATATGTCGCAATAACATAAAATGGTGATGAATGATAATATTTTATATGATAAAAAAAACTCTTAGTCACATCAAAACTCATTCTTATATAAAAGATGCAATACGTGAATCATAATGGTTGTAGCCAATTCATTGAATACTTCATTCCACTCCATATATTAATTACAATGCAAAACATTCTCTAAATGAGCACTTCATAAGTCAATTACTTATGAATGTTTCTCAATCATTCCGGGTACAAACTTTATTCATGCATACTTTATGTGCAAAAAAATACTATTTATAAAGTTAAAAATAATATATCACATCAAATACTAGATAAACTAATAATCTCCATATGCTCCACATAACCTTTTATATTGCATTGTCCACAAACATTTTGGTCATGAGATTCACAATCATTAGCTCAATGCTAGCATGATGAATATCTACTTCAAGCTTCTT
The DNA here is from genome assembly GCA_001649415.1 of Musa itinerans. Taxonomy (NCBI): domain Eukaryota; kingdom Viridiplantae; phylum Streptophyta; class Magnoliopsida; order Zingiberales; family Musaceae; genus Musa; species Musa itinerans. Next base: position 16,546 of record LVTN01003509.1, read on the forward strand.
TACGATATTTTATATTAATGTGCTTATTGTAACTTTTGCTTTCATCATTCTTAAGAAAAAATATACACCAATTGAGTTGTCACAATATATCTTTATAAGTTGATTAATTGAATCGACTAACTCTTAGTCCCGAGGTAAAGTTTTGCAACCCTATATAGTAGCTTCACAGGAATCATTAAATTTTTCTTTTCGATGAAGTTCTATAATCATAATGCCTATATAATAGCAATAAATTTTACTTTTGGATGAAGTTCTGCAACCATAATGCCTATATAGTAGTTTCACAGGAACTAATTGAATCGACAACTCTTAATCCCGAGATGAAGTTCTGCAACGATAATATCTATATAGTAGCTTCACATGAACTAATTGAATTGACAACTCTTAGAAGTTCTAAAACCATAATGCCTATATAGTAGCTTCACAGGAACTAATTGAATCAACAACTCTTAGTCCCGAGATGAAGTTCTACAACCATAATGCTTATATAGTAGCTTCACAGGAACTAATTGAATCAACAACTCTTAGTCCCGAGATGAAGTTCTGCAACCATAATGCCTATATAATAGCTTCACAGGAACTAATTGAATCGACAACTCTTAGTCCCGAGATGAAGTTCTGCAACCATAATGCCTATATAGTAGCTTCACAGAAACTAATTGAATCAACAACTCTTAGTCCCAAGATGAAGTTCTGCAACCATAATGCCTCTATAATAGTTTCACAGCAACTAATATATTTTGCTTTTGGATGAAGTTCTGTAACCATAGTGCCTATATAGTAGCTTCACAGGAACTAATTAAATCGACAACTCTTAGTCCCGATATGAAGTTCTACAACCATAATGCCTATATAATAGCTTCACAGCAACCAATAAATTTTACTTTTGGACGAAGTTCTACAACCATAATGCTGGTATAGTAACTTTACAGTAATCAATAAATTTTACTCTTGGATGAAGTTATGCAACCATAATGCCTATGCAGTAGTTTCACGGAACTAATTGAATCGACTAACTCTTAGTCCCGAAGTTCTGCTTTTGGATGAAGGGATGAAGCAACTACATTTTGCTTGTTGGTTCTCCGAGACACTATACCTCTATTGCAGTATCTTCTACCACCACCGCTCCTCCTGCGACACCTACCCAAATAAACACCCCTCCTCCTCCAGCACATAGTAGTTTGCGGCCGCCCACCACATCTCCTACCAAAAACTCAACTGCCTCACCATCGACCACACTATCAGCCCACTCCAACGACAATTCCGTGGCCAAAACCCTCGTTGGAATAGCTGTTGCCGGGGTGTTGGTCGCGCTGGCGGTCATCTTCTTTGTGGCCTTGAGGAAGAAGAAGAGAAGCACGAACGGTCCCCGAGGACAATGCCGGCATCCACCTGGTCAAATCGCACTTCCAAGTAAGTGACCGACTGCAGAGTCCTAAATCTTCAATCGATGATCGACTATACAGGCAATGGGCATGCAGATACCAAGAAAGAGAGCTTGTTTGGCAGCAACGGCGGGCAGTTCACGTACGACGAGCTGATGGGCATAACCAGTGGGTTCTCTCGCGACAATCACATCGGCGAGGGCGGGTTCGGACCTGTGTACAAGGGCACGCTTCCGGAGGGGAGGCAAGTCGCGGTGAAGCAGCTCAAGATCGGGAGTGGACAAGGAGAAAGGGAGTTCAGAGCCGAAGTGGAGATTATCAGCCGCGTTCACCATCGCCATCTGGTTTCCCTGGTGGGCTACTGCATCGTGGAGCACCACCGGTTGCTCGTCTACGAGTTCGTCTCCAACAAAACACTGGAGCACCATTTGCATGGTAAGTTAGATTCATGAACACGCTCTTGTTCTTGTTTGGCTTGAAGAGATGGTTATCGTGTCGAACTCCATCGATCTTTGGCTATCAGGGGAAGGGCTTCCTGTTCTCGACTGGGCAAAGAGAAGGAGGATTGCCATAGGGTCTGCTCGTGGACTGGCATATCTGGCATGAAGACTGTAAGTAGCAATTTACGTTCTTCATCTGTGACAAGCAAGCTTCATTCCTGATTCCTGTGTTTTCCCAGGCCATCCTCGGATCATCCACAGGGACATCAAGTCAGCCAACATCCTTTTGGATGAATCTTTCGAAGCACAGGCAAAATTCTTCACCTAGTTTCTTTTTTTCTTATTCTTCACAATAATATCAATAAGCCATGGGGGATCAACTATATGAATCTTTTCCCATCATGCAATAAAAATCATTCTCTTTTTTTCCCCCAAAATTTTCTCACATTTTCCAACAACAATAGGCATCTCCAGCACATGTTGTTACTGTCCTAAATAATTCCTACTCAATTGATCCTCTGTAATGTTTCACCAAATAATGATTTTTTTTCCTTCTTTCTCGAATTACTTTTATCCAAGTTTCTAAAGCTCTTACCGGCACCCAGGTTGCGGACTTTGGGCTGGCAAAACTATCAAACGATGCCCACACTCAATGTGTCAACTAGAGTCATGGGAACATTTGGGTATTATTTTTCGCTGCTTTGCAGACTAATTCCCTGATCATTTTTTGTGTAGCACCAATTAATTTGATCCGTAGAGACATTAGTATTATTGTTATTATTATTGAGACTAGTAACCCAATCTAAAATTCTTCCATGATTTTTAGGTACTTGGCACCAGAATATGCATCAAGTGGAAAATTGACAGATAGATCTGATGTGTATTCCTTTGGAGTTGTGCTACTAAAACTTATAACTGGGAGAAATCCTGTGGATCCATCTCAGCCTTTAGGGGATGAGAGTTTAGTCGAATGGGTACGCTCAATTAATCTACATGATTGTTGATCATTATGAAGCTACAGAATGTGAATGTTCTTGATGTCAACTTCATATAGTAGATTTCCATGTTCCATTACTCCTTACATCAAACTCTGTAACTTTGCTTCTGCAGGCTCGATCGCTATTGGTTTATGCTCTCGGTGTTGGGCTGATAGCCCATATTTAGCCCA
>LVTN01003511.1:0-19528 GCA_001649415.1 Musa itinerans
GTTAAGATAAAGAGCATAATGTAAATGCAAAGTGTGATTTAGAGTGGTTTGGTCAATCTTAACCTACATCCACTTTTGGCTTCCTCCTCCGACATGGTCACCGACAATCCACTAGAGGCCTTCCTTCAATAGGCGAAGGCCAACCACCCTTTTACAACTTTTCTCCTTTTGACGGGCTTAGGAGACAACCCTTATAGATTTTCACTCCTCTCTTGAATGATCAACACTTAGAAAGAAAGAGGAAGAAGAACTTCTAGCCTTTTACAACACTTTTAAGCTCTCAAATACTCAAAATAAAAGCAAGCTTTTAGTACCCTTTTATGCAGGAAAGGGTGAGGTTTATATAGGCCCCAATCAGTTTCAATTTGGAGCTCAAAAGTGTCATCTCATAGATTTCCGGGGTCCTAGCGGTACCACCATCATAACTAGGTGGTACTATCGCCTGTCAACTATCACTGAGTGGTACTACCGCTCAGTCTGGGTGGTACTACTGCCTGACTTCGCTCGGAGACCGAGCTCAAGCGGTACCACCGCTTGGCAGGGGCGGTACCACCGCTGGTAATAATAATTGCCGGTAGTACCATCGCCTGATAGGGGCGGTCAACGGCCTAGAACTCCTGGGAGACCGAGTCTCCTGGGCAGTGCTACCATCGGCCAGGAATTCTGGGTCCGAATGGGCTGATCCATTCGGCCTAGTTTAGGTCTGTTAAGGGCCTAGTTGGCCCCAAATTAAGTTAATGGGATCACCTCCCAATCCTAACTTAATCTTAATGCTAACAATGACAATAAAGACATTAATACTGCAAATCATGTTCCGGTGCGTCAATCGCTTCTTCCGGCGAGCTTCCGGCAAACTTTCGGCGAACATCCGATAAACCCTCGGCAATGCTCCGGCGGACTCCCGGCAAACTCTTGGACTTGCGACGATCCTCTTGGCGAGTTCCGACAAGTTTCTTTAGCAAGCTCCTAGACTTCTCGGATTGTTCCCGCAGAACCTCTAACGATTGTCCGGACTTCCGACGAACTCTCGAACCCCTAACGTGATCTTGGTCTTGAATCCGGCTCAACACCTGCTGCATGTCTTACTGCCATTGTAGTTTATCCTACACACTTATCTCAACATATAGATTAGATAAACAAATGACAATTGACTTCATCATCAAAATCCGAGATTCAACAAAGACAACTTGCCGATTGGGCAATACACTAAAGGAGAGGACAATGCGTCGAAGGATTGGACGAAGCACTGGAAGAACCAATGATATGTCGGACAACATAGGATTCGCTTGTAATCAATTATGTCTAGATCGAGTTAATTTAGAGTCTAATTGAGTTAGTTTATAATGTAATTAGATAAATTCAATTAGGGGCCAACTAGGCCCAAAATCGGGCTGTTTTGGGCCAAGAGAAAGGCCCATTCAGTGACCCAAGTTTGGGTTGTTTTGGGCCAAGTGAAAGGCCCAAACAGTGACCAAATAGGTGAAATCGTCATGGCACAGTCTCCGATATTATGTCAGGCGATGGTACCACCCAAACACAATCTCCGAGAGACTGTTAGGCGGTGGTACTACCTGACTGGACGGTGGTACCGCCCAGTGTTAGTGCTGTAGGCGATGGTACCACCCAACATAGGCGATGGTACCACCCATACCCAGATGACCCGAGATGAGATATTTTTTTGCTCCAAGTTTCAATTAACTTGAGGCCTATAAATACCCCTCTCATCCCTAGTTAAACTACACAAGAATTGAGAGTGAAAAAGAAAGAAAACGCTACTACAATCTTGTGTGAACTCCTCTCAAACTCTAAGTGTTTAGAATTCTATATAGAGAGGAGTAAGTGGGGGTGTAAAGGCTCTCTTTTGTGCCTGCAAAAGGAGAATAGAGTTGTAAAGAGGTGGTTGGTCTTCGCCTATTGAAGAAAGACCGATAGTGGATGTCGATGGCCTCGACGGAAGAGGAATCAGTGGAGTGGATGTAGGTTATGATGACCGAACCACTATAAAAATCTAGTTTGCATTTCTTTTGAGCAATTTACTTGAACTGCGAACTGTCTCCTTACTTGTTATTCTCTTCCGTACGCTTTCAATTTAAGCATCCTTACGAAACGGGTTTAATCGAAATGAAAGATTTCTAGAACCGACATGTTTTTATCCACTGCACTAATTCAGCCTCCCCTCTTAGTGCCAACTCATTCCAAACAGTTGGTATCAGAGCCTCGTTATTTCTCATTTGCTTTAACACCCAAGAGAAATTACTCTTTTTGACTTTCAAAAGGGACTTTCTCTCATTCGTCCTCTTATGTTTAATAGGACGGACTACACATATTGAAAAACTCGAATGAGAGTTTTCTTACTTTCTTTGGATTTAAATTTATGAAATATTATTGAAAACGGATTTGAAAGGTCTACTCTTCCACTGAACCATTGGAATGATTTGGAGAAGAAGACTTTTTCTTTAAATGCTAGAGCTATGAATGCTCTATTTTGTGCCTTACACAAAAATGAATTCAATCGGGTTTCTACTTGCGAAACGGCTTTCGATATTTGGCACATTCTTGAAACCACACACAAAGGCACTAGTAGAGTAAAAGTTTCAAAGATTAATCTTTTGATGCATGATTTCGAGCTCTTTCAAATGAAGCCGAGCGAAACTATTATTGACATGTACACCCGCTTTACGGATGTCGTCAATAGTTTAAAAGCTCTCGGTAAATGTTTTTCAAATTTTAAACTTATTAACAAGATATTAAGATCCCTTCCAAAGAGTTGGGATCCAAAACTAACTGCAATCCAAGAGGCAAAAGATCTCAATAATTATCCACTTGAAGAACTTTTTGGTTCATTGATGATATATGAAATGACACACAATGCACATAAGAATAACCTTCCAAAGAACAGGAAGAATTTAGCACTTCGAACAAAAAAAGACCACTCGAGCGAAAGCTCAAGTGATAATGAACTTGAACTTCTCACAATAAAGCTTAAAAAGTTCTTAAAACAAAAATCAAAGAACAAAAATAAAAAAAATGCAACTACTTGATATAAATGCAAGAAGGAAGCAATTTTGGACGAATCGAGCTCATCCGAAGATGAAGGACAATCCAACAAAGGTGAGGTGGCAAACTACGCCTTAACAACTTTCTTATTTAAAGAAGCAAAATTTATAAACTTGAATAACTCAAAATGTTTGCTAGCTGTATGTTATAAAACTTGAATGATGATAAAACTGGAGATTATATTTATTATGCAACGATTTCAACTTGTATGTCAGAAAACTTGATAGTTGCACTTCTTCTTTTTGTTGATGACAAAGAGGGAGAAGCATAGTGATGTTATGCATGATTTTATGATGACGTTTTACAAATATTCATGATGAAATTTGCTTTGACTTGAATTCAGCTTGAATTCCAGATTCTATCAATATGACATATTGATAGGGGGAGATAAGGTTATCTTCGTCATCAATTGGTTGTTATCATCAAAAAGGGGGAGATTGTTGAATCTCAAATTTTGATGATGGAATCAGTTGAGAGTGTTTGTGATCTAATGAGCGTTTTGCGTAATGTAGGGCTAACTTCAATCAGAAAAGATAAATTGATTAAAGTAGGAGGAATCAGACGTTGCGTCGGAGCAAACATGTCAGAAGATTGGACGTCGCACCAAAGGATCAGTCGACGTATCGGTAGAAGGCTTCAGGTCATGAATTCGGGCATCGAGCCAAGAAGATCGGATGTTGTGCCAAGAAGATTAGATGTTGCGAGAAGACAACATGTCGATTGGGCAATACACCGAAGGAGAGGACGATGCGCCGAAGGATCGAACAAAGCGCCGGAAGAACCAATGACATGTCGGACAACAAAGGATTCACTTGTAATTAATTATGTCTAGATCGAGTTAGTTTCGAGTCTAATTGAGTTGGTTTAGAATGTAATTAGACAAATTCAATTATGGGCAATTGAGCCCAAAATGGGGCTGTTTTGGGCTAAGAGAAGGGCCCATTCAGTGACCTAAATTTGGGTTGTGTTGGGCCAAGTGAAAGGCCCAAACAAGTGAAACCATCATGGCATAGTATCTAAGACTATGTCAGGTGGTGGTACCGCCCAAACACAGTCTCCGAGAGATTGTTACACGGTGGTACCATCAGATTGGGCGGTGGTACCGCCCATTGTCAATGCTACAGGCAGTGGTACTACCCATACCCCAATGACTCAAGATGAGACATTGTTAGGCTCTATGTTTGAATCAACTTAAGGCCTATAAATACCCCTCTCATCCCTGGTTAAACTATACAATAATTAAGAGTGAAAAAGAAAGAAAACACTACTGCAATCTTGTGTGAACTCCTCTTAAATTCTAAGTATTTAGAATTTTGTTTAGGGAGGAGTAAGTGGGGGTGTAAAGGTTCTCTCCTAAGCCTGCAATAGGAGAATAGAGTTGTAAAGAGGTGGTTGGTCTTCGCCTATTGAAGGAAGACCGATAGTGGATGTCGGTGGCCTCTACGGTAGAGGAATCGGTGGAGTGAATGTAGGTCACGATGACCGAACCACTATAAAATCTGGTTTGTATTTCTTTTGAGCAATTTACTTTAATTGCAAACTGCCTCCTTACTTGCTATACTCTTCCGTATGCTTTCAATTTAAGCATCTTTACAAAATAGGTTTAATCGAAATGAAAGATTTCTATAACCGATGTGTTTTTATCCACTGCACTAATTCACCCCCTCTCTTAGTGTCGACTCATTCCTAACACAAATATCTATTCTAATTGACCTTATAGATTCTACAAAATAGGGACGATAATTTTTGATCTTTCGATACTAAATTATTTGTAACTCCTTGTTGGAAACTTTAATTATATAAAATCTTATTCATTTGAAAGTAGACTGATATATCTTTTAAATAATACTATTATTAAGCAAATTTGAGTATAATTGGTTATTCAAATAATTTGTGAAATGTTCCTCCCAAATTCTGCTAGAATATAACTTTTGTCAATTTTGCTTATTCTTATTTTATCTCTTTAAAATTGAATTCATCTAGAAATCTTACTTCAATTGAGGTGATTGCTTTGAACTCTTATATACTCTTGTCCTTAATTCTTTTTATATCTGAATGTATTATGCAAAAGTTTATGTTTGCCTCATATTATTTCATATAGACACATATATGTTTTTATTATTTCACATGTGCTTTCGATATATGCCAATTTTATCACTCACAATGTCCTTTTTGTTAGGAAATCTAGATAGAGCATCACATGCATAGTAGAAGAACAAAAAAAATTAAATCATAGATTTCTCAAAAGAAAAAGGTTTCATTATTCTGCGAAGATTAGTGTGTAAAACAAAACGCAAAACCAAAAATCGTGTGTGTCAAGACATATTTGTTACCTAGGGAGATCGTATATCCTTGTAAAATTCCAAATCTACAAGAGTAGATGAAGAATGTTAACTATTCTCCTCTCTAGTGGTGATCCATATGGTACATGCGGCGAAGATGCTCCTTAAATCGCTGCATGAACTTCCTCTCCAAATGCACCATGTGATCAAGAAGGGGTCGACCCTTCTTGCTATCCACATGCATCAAACTGGGGCTATCGACTGAGGAGGAGAAGGAGGAAGGAGAATAGGAGGTGGTAGCCAAAAAGTGTCTAGCCTATGCCCGTTTGATTCCCTCCTATTTATAGAGGCCCTTATCAACTTAACCCTAATGGATCCTACTATATTGGGTACTGGATCTCTATATAAGTACCAAAGTCTCTTGGATTAGTGGATCTCTACCTAATAATCTCTTATTGGCCCTAACTAGGTCTTATCTATAAGATTCAATAATTCAGGGGCTTATAGGATATCTAATAAGATAGAGGTTTCAGCGGATATCTCATATCTGAACCTCTACTAGTCGCAACATCTATGGGTGACCCTTTAGACCCAATATCAAGTTGGCCATGGGTCATACTTGTCAAAACTCCTTTTGACTCAATGAATTATTATCTCTTATAATAATTCACTTGATTTATCGACTACGGATATACTAGGCCACTACGTCGTAATCCCCAAATGATACAAGGAAATCCAATCCATTAGATATTAAGACCGAAATCAGCACTAAGAGGGGGGGTGAGGGGTGAATTAGTGCTTACATAAAATCACATCGGTTTAAAAGTTTCATTTGATAAAACCGTATCAGAAAGATGTTTAAACTTAATATGTTTGCAAGAATAGTAATGAGTAGGTAAAGTAGTTGCAAAATAAGTAAACAAGTAGAGAAAGAGAGGCACGCCAATTTTATAGTGGTTCGGTCGTCGTGACCTACATCCACTCCTGATTCCTCTTCACTCGAAGCCACCGGCTTCTACTACCGACCTTCTTTCAACGAGCAAAGATTAACTGCCCTTACAACTCTCTCTTTTTCATAGGTTCAAGAGAGAACCTTTATACCTCTCTATTACAAGTATTCCCTCACACTCTCCCTTAGAACAGCCTCTAAGCATATGGAGGAGGGAACTCAGGTTTCTAATAGGGTTTGCAACTTTAGAATCATAAAGTTTTATTCTACTTTTGTGCTTCCCAAAGTAGGAAAGAGTAGGGTATTTATAGACCAACTTCAAAAATTGAGCCAAAAATTCAAACACCTTAGGATTTCGGGGTACTAGCGGTACTATCGCTTGTGCTGGGCGATACCATCGTCTATAGCATTAATACTAGATTGTACCATCACCCAATCTGACAATACCAAAGCCTAACATTAGGCAGTACTACCATCTAGTCTAGCGATATCATCGCTTGACACAGTCTTGGAGATTGTGTCTTAGAGATTGAGCCGCTGGCGATTCCACCGCTTGGACCAGCAGTGATTTATGCATCATCTCACATTGGATGATGATTTATGCATATCATTGCATTGCATGCATCATTATCATAAGTTGAAGTATTGCATGCATAATACCAAATCATCATATATTTTCAAAATCATCATTACATGCATGATTCCAAATCATCATACATAATTTCAAATCATCATTCTAGGCATAATATGCATGATTATCATCATACCTTCTCCCCCTTTATCATCAACAAAAAGAGAAGTGCAACTAGCAAATTTTTTGATATGCAAGCTAGTAAGATAGCAAGCTTTGAACATGCAAGCTAGCAAGTTTTTTACATATGAAAGTTAGCAAAATTTTTGCATCTTTTAAGATGTGCAAGATAGCATGTTTTTGCATATTCTTGAAATATGAAAGCTAGCAAACTTTGCTTCTCTTTTGAGATGAGCAAGCTAGCAATTTTAGCAAGTTTTACATCATGCAAGCTAGCAAATTTTATATCATTTTAGAACATGCAAGCTAGCAAAATTTCTTCTCTTTAAAATGTGCAAGCCATCAATCTTCGCTTCTCTTATGAGATGATCAAGCTAGCAAGTTTTTCTCCTCCTTTGTCATTGTAAAAAAGAAGTGAATAATACAATGTTGTAATTTTTTTCCCTTTACATCAATTTTCAAATCATGACAATGATAAATAACAAAAATAAATTTACATCAATATTTCAATCATAAAAAATGAAAGATCAAGTCATGAATACCAAAAGACATGATTCATTTTGATAAATCTCCTCTAAATAATCAAAAATAAATCTTAGGAGATCAAAGAGTAAGGGAAATCTTAAGTCATGAATTCCAAAAACAATATTCTCTTTAGTAAATAGTGAATAGAATTCATAGGAGATCAAATAAGAGATCTTGATTCACATAAAATAAACCTCAAATCATTAATGTCGAGTATCAAGATTCATTTGGATAAATGATCTCTCAGAAGATAGAATCATACGAGAACAAAATGATTCATATAAAATGCATCTCATGTCGTAAACACGAATAAATCAAGTGTTTGGATAAATATGAAAATAAATTATCAAATTTAAAATCATTATCAAAATCACTGTTCTTTCATTCGGGAAATTTATTGAAAGTAACATAGATTGATCCCTATAGGATTAAAAGTAGCTAAAGTTCTTCTAGTTCCAAATTTTGTGATTGATTTCATGCTTAGTCTTCCATACAAAAGTCATGCATCATCATTTAAACTCGAAAAGCAATAAAAACATCATCAAGATATACATTATTGCTTCTTAAAACATATATAAGATTAATCTTATTAGGTGTACAAGCATTAGATTTAAATCTAATATTTTGTTCCTTTATCATAAAACATGCAATTTTCATAATCATTTTTTAATTTTTTAAAATCACTAGAAAGAGAAGCATGATCCACCTTTTTTTTTGTATTTTATATACTAATTTAAAAGCAACTCATGAAATGCATCAAGTAATTTCATAGTAAAGTAAAGGGGTTTTGGTTGAGTCACTTACCTTGTTGAAAGCCACAATGCGTAGTTTGCCACCTCTTCTTTATTGGTTTTCTTCTCATCTTTGAATGCACTCGAATCGTCCTAAGTCGCCTTGAGTGCTTTCTTCTTCTTTGGCAGCTTCTTCTTTTTAAGTTCATTTTTATTCTTTGATTCTTGTTTTAAGAACTTTTTAAGCTTTATTGTTAAGAGTTCAAAGTCATCATCACTTGAGCTTTCGCGTGAGTGATCTTCATTTGTTCTAAGTGCCAAATCCTTCCTATTCTTTGGAAGGATGTTATCAAGTTTATCATGTACTATACACATCATTTCATAGATTATCAAAGACCCGATAAATTATTCAAGTGGAAACTTGTTTAATTCCTTTGCCTCTTGTATTACAGTTACTTTCGAATCCCAATTTTTCAAAAGAGATCGTAAAACTTTATTAACAAGTTCAAGATTCAAAAAATATTTGCCAAGAGCTTTTAAACCATTGACGACATCCGTAAAATGGGTGTACATATCCACAATAGTTTCACTTGGCCTCATTCGAAACAGTTCAAAATCATACATCAAAAGATTAATTTTAGAATCTTTAACTCTACTCATGCATTTATGTGTGATTTCAAGTGTGTGCCAAATGTCATGTGTAGTTTCACAAATCAAAATACAATTAAACTCATTTTTATCTAAAGGGAAAAATAAAGCATTCATAGGTTTAGCATTTAAAGAAAAAGTTTTCTGCTCTAAATCATTCCATTCAATCATTGGATTAGAAGACTTTTGAAAATCATTTTCAATGATATTCCATAAATTAAAATATAAAGAAAGCAAGAAAACTCTCATTCGAGGTTTCCAATACGTGTAGTCCATCCTATTGAACAAAGGAGGATGAATGATAGAGTGACTCTCTTGAAAGCCAAAAAAAGCCATCTCTCTTGGGTGTTAAACTAAATAGAGAGAAACGTAGCTCTGATACTAGCTGTTAAGACTGAAATTGACACTAAGAGAGGGGGGGGTAAGGGGTAGAATTAGTGCTTATGTAAAATCACGTAGGTTTGAAAACCTCATTCGATAAAACCGTATCAGAAAGATGTTTAAACTTAAAATATTTGCAAGAGTAGTAATGAGCTAGTAAAGCAATTGCAAAATACTAAACAAGTAGAGAAAGGGAGGCACACCAATTTTATAGTAGTTCGATCACCGTGACCTACATCCACTCCTGATTCCTCTTCACTCGAGGTCACCAGCTTCCACTACTGATCATCTTTCAACAAGTGAAGATCAACTACCAATACAACTCTTTCTTCTTTTCACAAGTTCAGGAGAGAACCTTTACACCTCTCTATTACAAGTATTCCCTCACACTCTCCCTCAAAACAACATCTAAGCATATGGAGGAGGGAACTCAACTTTCTAATAGGGTTTGCAACCTTAGAATCATAGATTTTTGTTCTACTTTCATGCTTCACCAAGCAAGAAAGAGTGAGATGTTTATAGACCTCAAATAGCTTCAAAAATGGAGCCAAAAAATTAAACACCTTGGGATTTCGAGGTACTAGCGATATCACCACCTATACTGGGTGGTAGCACCGCTTGCAGCACTGACATTGGGTGGTACCACTGCCTAGTCTAGCAGTACCAACGCCTAATATTGTGGGTGGTACCAGTGCCTAATCTAGTGGTACCACCGCCTGACATAGTCTCGGAGACTGTCTTGGAGATTGAGCCACTAGCGTTCCACCACTTGGACCGACGGTGTCATTACATGACCTAACTTTTGGATCACTAAATAGGCCTTTCTCTTAGCCCAAAACATCCCCATCTTAGGCCCAATGGGCTCATAATTAAGTTAGCCTAATTACATTCAGAACCAACTCAATTACAACTTAAACTACTTCGATCTAAATAAATTATTACAAAGCATAGATCACATGTTGTCCGACATGTCATTGGTTCATCCAATGCTTCATCTGACCCTTTGGCCCATCGTCCTCTCCTTTGGCGTATTGCCTAATCAGCATGTTGACCTCCCAAAACATCCGATCTTCTTAGCGTAATATCCGATCCTTTTGGCCTGATGCCCGAACTCATGGCATGAAGCCTTTTGCCGGCACATCGACCAATCTCTTGACTCAACAATTGATTCTTCTTGCTTTAATCAATTTGTCTCTCCTTGATCGAAGCTAATCATGCATCACTCAAACACGCATTAGATTATAACATTATAAATTAGTTTCATCATCAAAATCTGAGATTCAACATTGGACCTATCTATCCTCAATTACCATATATCTATAGTCCCTCATCCATTTAATAACCCGGAGACCATATACTAGGAGTAGTGCTATCAAGCCCATATCAAATCTACTTGAGTCTCGCTCTAATCAGATTCTCCTGAAAAACTCTTACTCTCTAATCCGAATGACCCTCACTATAGATTTGCTTGAGTAAGAGCATATAGGATATTCCTCTCATGATACTAAGAGTGAATGATTCTCTATTGACACTCAATTGTCCTCATATGGTTGACTATCACTCCTAATGATTAGCTATGCTAGATTTGGAACCTCCATATCTATAAGTCTGGTATCAATGAGTAGAGTACTCATATAGGGCATCCTTGGTGTCTCAAGTATAAGGATTAGACACACAACTAAGACTATGGAATCATTGTCTGACAATGAGGTATCATTAACTATCCAACATTCCGTAAGCAGATCAATTAGTGAATTCATTCTCCAATGAGCACCTACACTATATCCCTAGTATTCTCACACAAGTAGCTATGAGACCAGCCACCTCCATCATATGGATGAGTATATATCACACTAGTTTGTCCGGTTATCTTGATGTCTCTCTCGAGTAACCTACGACCAGGATAATTTAAGGTCTGTGTTTAAAATCGAATTGATCTCATTATCATTATCTCATCATGATCATATTCTCAATGCATAGATCCATGGACATCATAATATATGCAACATGTAACATAAAGTGAAAAAATACTAGTAATAATAATAAGTAAAAAAGACTACATATCAAGTCACACATGCCATCACTCATGTGATTGGCTTGTAGGGCACTTGTAACTAGCAATCTTCCACTTGACCTAAAGTCAATCACCTATATGTTTGATCCCTATCCCCTTTGATACTTAAAGGTAATTTAAGATAATAGCTTCGTTAGTGGATTTGTGATGTTATCTTTAGATGAAACTCTTTCCACTACTACATTACCATGGGCCATGATCTCTCTAATTAGGTGGAACCTCCTTAGAACATATTTGGACTTCTGATGAGTCCTGGGTTCTTTCGCTTGAGCAATCGTCCCGTTATTGTTGCAATATAAATGATCGGCTCCTCGCTACCCAGAACAACTCCCAGATTTATGATAAACTTCTACATCTAGACTTTCTCCTTTATTGCTTCTGTCATAGCAATATACTCTGTCTTTGTGGTCGAGTCAACAGTAGTATCTTGCTTGGAACTCTTCCAGCATACTGCTCCTCCATTCAGGGTATACATATACCCTGAGTTAGACTTGCTATCATCGATATTAGACAAAAAACTTGAGTCTGTATAGCCCTCAACCTTAAGGCTACTTCCTCCATATACTAGCAAAAGATCTTTAGTCTTTCTCGAGTACTTAAGGATACACTTTACTGCCTTTCAGTGTTCCAAACTTGGATCCACCTGATATATACTTGTAACACTTAGAGCATGTGCTATATCAGGCTTGATACATAGCATAGCATACATGATAGATCCTATCGCTGAGGTATAGGCTATCTTATCCATGTTTGCCCTTTCTTCAGGATTCTTTCAAGACATGCTCTTAGAAAGTGATATTCTATATCTTATCAATATAAGACCTCTCTTGAAATTTTTTATGTCAAACCTTTTAACAATAGTGTCTATATACTTGGACTGGGATGAGCCAAGCATCCTCTTAGATCTATCTCTATAGATCTGAATCTCCAAGATATAGGATGCTTCCCCAAAGTTCTTCATGGAGAAATGTCTAAATAGCCAAGTCTTTACCATAGAGAGCATTCCTACATCATTCCTAATGATTAGGATGTCATCCACATATAATACCAAGACATGATAACGCTTCTGTTAGGAACGAGTCGACACTAAGAGGGGAGTGTAAATTAGTACAGCGATAAAAATGTCGATTTCGAAAGATTCGTTTCGATTAAACCCGTTTCGGAAATATACTTGACTTGAAAGCATGTTCGTAAACGTATTAAAGGCAGTAAGCAAGTAAAGTAGTTTGTAGTAAAGTAAATTGCTCAAAAATAGAAATGCAAACCAGAGAAGAACACGCCAATTTTATAGTAGTTCGATCGTCCGACCTACATCCACTCCTGATACCTCCTCCAATGAGGTCACCGGCTTCCACTATTGATCTTTCTTAAAGGGGAAAGATCAATCACCCCTTTATAGAACTTGTTGAATCTCGGATTTTGATGATGAAACCAATTGATAAGTGTTTATAATTTGATCTATGTTTTGAGTGATGTAGGAAGCTTCGATCAGGGAGAGACAATTAAAGCAGGAAGAATCATGTTGAGCAGTGAAAAACATGTCAGAATATTAGACGTCGAGCTGAAGGATCGGTCGATGTATCGACAAAAGGCTTCAGGTCATGGATTCGGGCATTGGGCCAAGAAGAGCAGAAATTGTGCTAAGGAAATCAGAGTTGCGGAGGTCAACTAGCCAATTGGGCAATAGGCCACAAGAGAGGACGATGCACCGAAGAATCGAACGAAGCGTCGATAAACCAATGACATACCGGACAACTCTGATTAGCTTAGTAATAATTTTCTAGATCGAAGTGGGTTTTATGTGTGCAGGATTAACTACGATAGCAAGGCATAAAACAAAATGAAGTCCTGGAGTCAAGAACATGATTTCGTTGGGAGTTCGAGAGTTCGAGAGTTCGTTGGAAGTCTAGATGTTCGTCAGAAGTTCTATCAGAATTGATCGAGAAGTCTAGGAGCATGCCAAAGAAGCTCATCAGAACTCACCAAGAAGATCATCGTGAAGTCCAGGAGCTTGCCGGGAGTCCGCTGGAATATTACCGAGAGATCGTCGAAAGTTCGCCAGAAGAAACCTAGACTTACGGACTTGTTTAGCTTAGAAAATATCTTAAAATTCGTAGTTAGCACATAATTGGGTTGAAATTGGGCCAACTCAATTAGGGGTCAGTTGGGCCCATGTTTGGGCTATGTTGGGTCAAGTGGAAGGCCCAAACAAGTGAAACTATCGTGGCACAGTCTCCGAGACAATGGCAGGCATTGGTATCGCCTAGACATAGTCTTTGAGAGACTATCAGGTGGTGGTACCACCAAGTGTCAGGTGTCAAGTGATGGTACCGCCAAACTGGGTGGTGGTACCACCCAGTGTCAGTGTTAGTGTCATACTAGCACTAGCGGTGGTACCGCCTAGCATAAGTGATGGTACCGCCCATACCTAGGAGACCCAGGATGAGACATTTTTAGGCTCTAAGTTTGATTCAACTTGAGGCCTATAAATACTCCTCTCATCCTAGGTTAACGGATAAAAGAATTGAGAGTAAAAAAGAAAGAAATGCTGCTGTAATCTTGTGTGAACTCCTCTCCTTCTTCTAAGTGTTAGAATAGTTTGAGAGAGGAGTAAGTGGGGGTGTAAGGGTTATCACCTAAACCCAGTAAAAGGAGAAAGAGCTGTAAAAGGTGGTTAGTCTTCGCCTATTGAAGGAAGACCAATAGTGGATGCCGGTGGCCTTGACGGAAGAGGAATCGGTGGAGTGGATGTAGGTCACACTGACCGAACCACTATAAAATTGGCATGTTCTTCTCTAGTTTGCATTTCTATTTTTAAGCAATTTAGTTTACTACAAACTACTTTACTTGTTTATTGCCTTCAATACATTTACGAACATGCTTTTAAGTTAAGCATTTCCGAATCGGCTTTAATAGAACGAAAGAATTTTTCGAAACTGTAATTTTACCGCTGCACTAATTAGTGCCGACTTGTTCTTAGTAGTTGGTATCATAGCCTTATTTTTTCTTATTTGGTTTAACACGCAAATAGAAATGGCTATTTTCGGCTTTCAAGAGGGTAACTCTCTTATTCGTCCTCCCATGTTCAATGGGACGGACTATACTTATTGAAAAACTGAGATGAGAGTTTTCTTGCTTTCCTTGGATTTAAATTATTGGAATATTGTTGAAAACGGTTTTTGAATGTCTACTCTTCTAATGAACCATTGGAATGATTTGGAGAAGATGACTTTTTCTTTAAATGCAAAGGCTATGAATGCCCTATTTTGTGCCTTAGATAAAATTGAGTTTAATCAGGTTTCT
Source organism: Musa itinerans (assembly GCA_001649415.1). Taxonomy (NCBI): domain Eukaryota; kingdom Viridiplantae; phylum Streptophyta; class Magnoliopsida; order Zingiberales; family Musaceae; genus Musa; species Musa itinerans. Next base: position 14,702 of record LVTN01003511.1, read on the forward strand.
ACTTGTGAAATGACTTTCGATATCTGGCACACTCTTGAAATCACACATGAAGGCACTAGTAGAGTAAAAGATTCTAAAATAAATCTTTTAATGTATGATTTTGAACTTTTTCGAATGAAGCCAAGCGAAATCGTTATTGATATATACACCTATTTTATGGATGTCGTCAATAGTTTAAAAGCTCTTGGCAAATGCTTTTATAATTTTGAACTCATTAATAAGATCTTAATATCTCTTTCTAAAAATTGGGAATTGAAAGTAATGGCAATACAAGAAACAAAGGATTTAAATAAATTTTCACTTGAAGAACTCATCGGGTCGTTGATGACCTATGAAATGACTCATGATACACTTGACGAACATGAGAACCAACTTCCAAAGAACATGAAGGATTTGACACTTCGAACAATAGAATACCACTTGAGTAATGACTCAAGTGATGATGATGATGACCTTGAACTTCTCAAGCTTAAAAAATTCTTAAAACAAGAATCAAAGAAAAAAATAAACTTAAAAAGAACGCAACTACTTGCTATGAATGCGAGAAGAAGGAAACACTTTGGGATGAATCGAGCTCATCCGATAATGAGAAGCAAACCAATGAAGACGAAACGACGAACTTCACCTTAACGGCTTTCGACGATGAGGTAAATGACTCACTCGAAACCCCCTTAATTTATTTTGAAATTACTTGTTACATTTCATATGTTGTTTTTAAATTAGTATATAAAATACAAAAATTAAATAAATAAAAGGGGATCTTGCTTTTCTTTTTCTAGCTAATTTTGAAAATGATAATAAAAATTACATGTTTTATGATAAAGGAACAAAATGTTAGATTTAAATCTAATAATCCTATGTATGTTTTTAAGAAAAAATAATGTGTATCTAAATTGATGATTTTCGATTGTAATTAAAAATACTTCATGTTTAATGAAATCATGCTTGATGATTTAATGATGCATAATGATGTAATGAAAATATTAAATGTTTTGATACCATGATTGATTATTTTATTCTATGCATGAGATTTTGAAGTTATACATGATGATTTTTGTGATTTATTGATCTTGATGATTTTTGTGATAAATCTTGCACTTTCGTTTTAAATGATGATATATGTTTTTATTTCACAAAAAGGACAAGGGCATGCATATATGAAATCAATCACTTAAATTAAAGCAACTAAAAAGAAGAAAACATTTTTTTTTAAAATTTCTTTTTCTCTATCTTATCGATTTTTTAAAAAGAGATTAATTATTCTACTCTTGAACTATTAAAGTGACTTTGTTAATTTGACGAATTGAATGAGTTGAAAATAAATCATGGTTTTTCTCTTAATTTCTCAGAATTTATAACATAAGATTACCATTGAAGATCATTTACCATTTAATCTCCTAAGATTTATTATTTACTAAAAAGGAGATTTGTCAAAATGAATCATTTACAAATTGATCTTTCTTGACCTTTCATCTCTTATGTCATGATTTTCATATGATTACCTTTGTATTTATATGATGCTTAGAGCATTGATGGAAGAAAAAATAAATTGCACCATTAAAAATTCTTCCTTCTTGTTTACAATAAAAAAAGGGAGAAAGAAAATCGCTAGCATCTCAAGATATTGATAAATCAACTTATGTCATTTTGAATCTCTTGAAAATGATTTTGATGATTTGATAATTTGAATTTTAATGATTTTTATTTAAATCATGATCTTGATCTCTTGGAATTACTTGACATTTTTTCTTAATCAAGATCTCTTCTTTTTAGCCTTACAATTTTTCTTGATATTTTATCTAAAGATGAGATTTATTATATGAATCATGTCTTTTGGTATTTACAGGATAGGATGTAATGTAATTTGACATTTAGATACCATCATGATTTGAAATACTATGATTTGTTGCTAAAATGATGTATCATGAATGCTTGAGTATCATGTATGATATAATGATTGATTTATTTTTAGTATCATGCATAGAGTAAGGATGATATGTAAAGTTTTGAAATTATGCATGTTGTAAATTGAAACTATAATAATGCACAAACATATTGAAATAAGATTGATACTTTACCTTTGTCTTGATGTGAAGATTGATAAAAAGGGAAAATAATTACAACATCGTATTCTTCCCTTCTATTTGACAATGACATAGGGGGAGCAAATTTTGCTAATTTGCTAGCTAGCTTGCATACTTCAAGAAGAAGCAAAAAGCTTGCTCATCTCGAAAGATACAAAAATTTTTCCAACTTTCATGTGTAAAATTTACTAGCTCATAAATTGTAAGGAGAAAAACTTGCTTGCTTGCACATCTAAAGAGAAGCAAAAATTGCAAACGTACATATCGCAAAAAGAGGCAAAACTTATTAGTTTGCTCATCTCAAAAGTAAGAAATGCTATCTTGCAATCTCAAGCAAAAGTGCTATCTTGCCTATCTCAAGAAGCAAAACTTGCAACTTGCACATTGCAAACGGAAGCAAGAATCACTAGCTTGCACACTTCAACAAGAAAGCTATCTTGCATTTGCTTTCGAAATATTGCTAGCTTACACTTTCTAAAATGATGAAAGAAAAAAATTTTGCTAGCTTGTATGTTGTAAACTTGCTATCTTACTACCTTGCATATCTAAAATTTGATAGCTTGCATGTTCTAATATGATGTAGCACTTGCTAAATTTGCTAGCTTGCATAATGATAAAACTTGAGATTATATTTATAATGCAATGATTTAAACTGTAATGTCTAAAACACTAGATAATTGAACTTCTCCTTTCTATTGATGACAAAAGGGGAGAAGTATGATGTTATGCATGATTTTATCATAACATGTTGCTTGGATTTCTGAATCTAAGAGTTCTATCAAATATGCCATATTGATAGGGGAAGTTAAGGTTAACTCCGTCAATTAGTTGTCATCATCAAAAAGAGGGAGATTATTGAATCTTGGATTTTGATGATAAAACCAATTGATAAGTGTAATGATTTGATCTGCGTTTTGAGTGACGTAGTAAGCTTCGATCAGGGAGCGACAATTAAAGCAGGAAGAATTATGTTGGGCCGGTGAAAAACATGTTAGAATATTAATCGTCGAGCCGAAGGATCGATCGACGTATCGACAAAAGGCTTTGGGCCATGGATTCAAGCGTCGGGCCAAGAAGAATGAAAATTACGCTAAGGAAATTAGAGTTGCAGAGGTCAACTGGCCGATTGGGCAATAGGCCAAAAGAGAGGATGATGCGCCGAAGAATCGAACGAAGCATCGATAAACCAATAATATGTCGGACAACTCTGATTAGCTTAGTAATAATTGTCTAGATCTAAGTGGATTTTATGTGTGCAGGATTAACTACAATAGCAAGGCATAAAGTAAAATGAAGCCCCGAAGTCAATAACGCGATTTCATTGGGAGTTTGAGAGTTCGTCGGAAGTCCAAACGTTCGTCGGAATTTCTGTCGGAATTGATCAAGAAGTCTAGGAGCTTGCCAAAGAAGCTCATCGAAACTCGCTAAGAAGATCATCGTGAAGTCCAAGTGTTTGCTAAGAGTCCGTTGGAACATTATCGAGAGATCGTCGGAAGTTCACCGAAAGATCACCGGAAGAAACTAAGACTTACGGACTTGTTTAGCTTAGAAAATGTCTTAAAATTCGTAGTTAGCACATAATTGGGTTAGAATTGGGCCAACTCAATTAGGGGTCAGTTGGGCTCATGTTTGGGCTATGTTGGGCCAAGTGGAAAGCCCAAACAGTAACCAAACAAGTGAAACCATTATGGCATAGTCTCTTGTTGAATCTCAGATTTTGATAATGAAGTCAATTGTCATTTGTTTATCTAATCTATATGTTGAGATAATTGTGCAGGATTAACTACGATGGCAGTAAGACATGCAGCAGGTGTTGAGCTAGAGTCAAGAAAGAAGAGGAGGATAATTTTTTTAATGATGCAATTCATTTCCTTCTTACATCAATGCTCAAAGCATCACATAAATATAAAGATAATCATAAAAAAATCATGACATGAAAAAGATGAAAGATCAAGAAAGATCAATTTGTGAATGATTCATTTAGATAAATCTCAATAAGAAGGAATGATAAAAGAACACATAAGAGATCTTGATTCATAAACAATTTCAAGTTATAAATTATGATTTTGACAAAGTTTATTCAAATTCATCAAATCATTTTCATAGTCCATGAGATTCACAAAAGCATAATATACATGGATTCATTAATCTTTTATCGAAAAAATAATAAGATAGAGATGGAAAATGTATTCCCTTTTTATGTATTTTATTTTAAGTTGTTTGTTTCATACAAGCATGCCTTTGTCTTTTAATAGCGAATAAAAATATGCATCAACATTTTGGATCAAAAAATAAATTTTGTCATAAAAAACATCAAGGCCAAAAAAGTTTAACACATTAAACATAAGGCTTCTTCATACAAGAGATTTGATTCATCATTTTAATTCTAATGATAATATATTTTCTTTTTTATATGTTTCATTTTAAGTGATTGATTTCATATAAGCATGCTCATGTTTTTGGTATGAAAACCATACATCATAGTTTAAAATCAAAAGAGCAAATCTCATCATGGAAATCATCAAGCTCAAATCATCATTTCTTCAAATCATTATGCATAATTAAATATAAAATCATCAAGCATGATACTTACATTATTTCATATAAGCATGCCTTTTTCATTTATGCCAAATCAAAACATACATCATTTTTAAAACCAAAAAAGCAACTTTCATTATAGTAAAAACTGAGAAGCCATAAATTATAACAATTATCATGCATAATTTTTAAATATAAACTCATT
>LVTN01003513.1:5629-17685 GCA_001649415.1 Musa itinerans
GACCACAACCTAATGTGATCAGGCCCGAGCCAGTAGGCCTAATCACTCACATCAAGATCTATGTGTGCAAGGGTGCATCTCCATGCCCTGTGATCATCCATCTCGTCCTCGTCAGTTCCGTTGACATCTCCATGCATCGCGATCGTCCATCTCGTGGGTCTCGCTATCACATCCACACTCCCGCTGTGCTTCCTCATGTGATTACAACTTAATCATAGGCACGCAGGCCCAACAATAAACGAGAAATATAATGGAGGCTGGTAGGCCACAATAATAATAATCACAAGTACACACATCACACAGTCCATGATCATCCGTCCACACATCATACATCACATGTATAAATCATCATCATGTAGGACTACTAGATAATAATAAAAATAATAACCAATTAAACCTTTTAATTAATTAATATTTTTGAAATTAGGGACATGTAGAGAATTTTTTGAATTCAGAGGGGTATTTTCGTAATTTGGATAAAAAGGATAGAACTAAAATTTCTTAGAGGGGCAAAACTATCTTTTTGCCCAAAACCCTAAGCCCTTCTCCCTCTCCCCTACTATTGCCGCCGCCGCCACCCTGCCGGTTGCGGCATGTGCGGCGGATAAAAAGGATAGAACTAAAATTTCTTAGAGGGGCAAAACTATCTTTTTGCCCAAAACCCTAAGCCCTTCTCCCTCTCCCCTACTATTGCCGCCGCCGCCACCCTGCCGGTTGCGGCATGTGCGGCGGGGTCGGGGCGCCGCCCTTGCAGGTGGGCGTCCCCGTGGGTAGCACTGCCCTCGTGGGCAGTTCTACCCACGAGGTAGCACCCGCTTGCGGGTGCTGCCTCGCCGGGCGGCCGCCCCTGTGGGGTTTTTCCCCGCGGGAGTAGCGGCCACAGGGGTCGTTGCCCTGCGGCGCGTCACCCCGCGGGTGCAGCGGTCGCAAGAGTCGCTGCCCTGTGGTGCCTCAACCCGCGGGCGCTGCGACCGCAGGCGCCGCCCTTGCGCACCATCGCTGCAGGCGGCCTGCCTGCACGAAGATGGCAGCAAGCAGGCAGCCATCTTCGAGCGCAGCAAGGGCAGCAACAGTTGCTGCCCTTCCTCGTTTACTATGTCAATAATTTGACGTCAAAATTCCTCCCTTGCGCACCATCGCTGCAGGCGCCCTGCCTGCACGAAGATGGCAGCAAGCAGGCAGCCATCTTCGAGCGCAGCAAGGGCAGCAACAGTTGCTGCCCTTCCTCGTTTACTATGTCAACAAAATCCCCAATTTCCCAAAAAGATGTTCATCGTCATGTTGATGCATAAAAATCCACGAAACAAACTGCGTATATAATAGATTGTGTTACCTAGGGAGATCATATATCCCTGTTTCCTTGTAGATCTCTAGGAGAGGGTGAAGGAGGTCAAGCGTCCTCCTCTCTAGCGGTGATCCACACAAAAGGGCTCGACGCCTACGGGTCCCCTGTCAAACCCTAATGGATCCTCCCTTATTAGGTATTGGATCTCCATCCAATTACCAAGCCTTTTAGATTAGTGGATCTCTATCCAATAATCTATCATGGGCTTTTATTGGATCTCGTCCATGGAATCTAATAATTCAGGGGCTTATTGGATATCCAATAAGATATGGGCTCCAACGGAGATCTCATATCCGAACCTCTACTCATCGCAATACCTACCATATGTGTGTGACCCTCTAGGCCTAATATCGAGCTGGCTGTGAGTCATACATGTCAGAACTCCTTCTGGTTCAATGAATTATTATCTCTATAATAATTCACTCGACTCATCGACTACGGATGTACTAGGCCACTACGTCGTAGTCCCCAAATGATATAGGGGAATCCAATCCATTGGACTTGTCTGTCCTCAATTACATTGTACCTATAGTCCCTCATCCATCTAATATCCTAAAGACCATATATCGGGCATGGTGCTGTCAGACCCATACGGTTTTTACTCGAGTCTCGCTCTAATCGGATTCTCCCGGAGAACTCTTTCTCTCTCAATCCGAATGACCCTGGCTAGGGATTTGTCTGAGTAAGAACATATGGGATATTCCTCTCATGATGCCAAGAGTGGATGATCCTCTATCGACACTCAATAGCCCTCGTAAGGTCGACTGCCACTCCAAATGACCAACTGTACTAGATCTGAGACATCCAAACCTATAAGTCTGGTATCAAAGAGCGGAGCACTCGTACAGGACATCCTTGGTTTCTCAAGTCTAAGGACCAAATACACCACTAGGACTATAGAATCGCTGTTTGACAATAAGGCATCATCAACCATCCAGCATTCTGTAAGTGGATCAATCAGTGAACTCATTCTCCAATGAGCACCTGTACTGTATCCCTAGTGTCCCCACACGAGCAACTATGAGACTAGCTGCATCCATCATATGGACAGGTATACAGTACACTAGTCTATCCGGTTATCTTGATGTCCCTCTCGAGTAACCTATGACCAGGATTATTTAGGATATGTGTTTAAAGGTGAATCGGTCTCATTATCGTGATCTCATCACGATTCGATTCCCATTGCACAAATCCAAAAACATCACAATATATACATGCATATATGTAATAGTCAATATAAAGTGATAAATGCCAAAATATAATAAGTAAAAAGATTCTGTGTCAAGTCACATATACCATCACTCACGTGATCGGCTTGCTGAGCACCTATGACTAGCAAGTTCGACTACTTAACAACAGCGACGGAGTCAAGTTGGGAGCCAAGAGGCGCATTGCAACTAGAGTAGAAGATTGATGGCTCAACAAAGGTAAGGAGATGCAACGTCTCTATGACTAGCAAGTTCGACTACTTAACAACAGCGACGGAGTCAAGTTGAGAGCCAAGAGGCGCATTGCAACTAGAGTAGAAGATTGATGGCTCAACAAAGGTAAGGAGATGCAACGTCTGCAAATGTTTCGACGATAACGTCAAAGGAATAAGTGGGGAATAATGTCACGAACAAAATTGTAAACTGGTATTTGATATAATACTCATGTATATATGTGTCTTTCCGTTTTGTTCATGCTTGGCATGACATGTAAAGGGCTGACAATAGGCTTAGCAACCCTATTTTCTTTGGTTTTGGTGGTCGTCCTAGGCTTGCAAATAAAGGTTATATCATGTAAGCACTTATGGGGATTTCTGTATGTAGTTGGACCATTTTGGACCTTTTGTTGTATGATTGTTCAGAGCTTGTAAAGTCTGTTTGTAATTTACATTAGCTATGAAGTGTTTACTGAAATGATTGCTTGTGGATCCTGAGTGAGATGCTTTCTCTAACCCGTTTTCTCTTTTGTAGGTCCCAAGGGACTGTAGGTGACTTCGAGGAGGCTGATCTTTGCGGACAAACACGCACACAACTTAGACAAAACCAGCTAAGTGCGTGATAGAGCAATACACCTAAAAAATATATAAAAATTAATTTTAGCCTCATCATCGTTACCTCATCCTTCTTTTTCTTGTCCTTCTCCTCGTCACCTCAGTTACAACCTTTAATGTTAAGGAGGTGGGGAGAACAAAGACAACATCGAAAGGTTCTCCATGCAATAGCAGTGGACGAAGGAGATCATTCGGAGATGAAGAAGGCTGGGTTCTTCGTTGCCTTCCCCGCAACTTCCTCTTCCGCTGCTCTTGTCGCTGCCTCCCCCAATCCCCGTGCCTCTAACTCCTCCTCCAACTAGGTATGGCTCTCCTCGCCATTACCTCAGGTTCATCGTGACACTAGTGATGACGAATCAGTGACTCTGCGGTCCTCTTTTTTTATGCTTCTCTCTCTTCTTTGAATGCCCTCTTCTTCCTCGCCTCAGCGCAGCCAAATACCTAATGCTGCCCGATAGCGGGCAATCAGCATATCGATCAACTGGCAAACTGATACGTACCACCCATATCGAGGTACGAAATAGTATTAAAAACCCTGCTACTACTTCACTTTTTCTTAAGTCAGCACAAAAAAAAATACTATGCAGAATGGCATATTTGCTTCATGAAATTCTCCTGTTGTATATTATGTCAAAATCATTGTTGGATATCAGAAAAATTATTGAATCCAGAAGCAAGAAACATTTCATCAAGTACAAATGCACAGGAGGAAGAAATTATTATCCAACTAATTCTTAAAGGTTGCTAAATTCAATCATGGTGTCCCATAAGTCAACAAAAGAGACCATTTTAATGGATTTGTAACCAATATCATAGTGGAAGAAATATAATATTATATGGGGCAAAATTACCTCAAAAGCATGGCTGACACTAAAATCACCAATTTTTACTGCTCGGTCTCTTGTAACCAATAGATTATCAGGCTTGATATCTCCATGAACAATACCCTAAAATAGAAGCAAAATGTGATACAGGAAATTTTGATTATCAAACCATAACATCAGGATATTTTGACCATATTGAAATCTTAAATGTAAATTTGAAATCAGATAAACTTGTCAATAATCTTAAGCCCTCACATGAAAGGAAAACACCAGCATAATAAGTCTATAAAAGTTTCTTTCCAAGGCAATCATCAAAAATTCACTTTCAAGAATTCCTTGAAAAAGCATAAAACAGTGAGGATGCATTTTCCACCCAAAATTCAATTGAGATCTCCCAAACTTCGGTATGAAAGTGTGACATGGTTTTGTTGCCAACATCATAATGCTTCAGTTCAGAGGATTTGTTCTACATTGATGTCAGATACAAATACTCCTTACATATTTTATCTATATAATATCAATATGTTACATGTTCAAGTGGCAGTTAAATCTTTCAGATACAAAACAGTGACTTCCTTGCCAAGTGGTTTCCAGTTTTAGCTCCTTTCACAATCAAAGTCAATTATCTGTCACCTCCTGTGATCCCATTTTATCCAATTTCTGTACACCTGCTGTCACTAAGTCCCTGTTATGTATTTCCCATCACGGCACACATGCTCTTCGTTTTGCTGGAATTCCAGACCGTACACAACCAATAACTCCAATGGATAGCATAACCTACAAAAGGTGGAAGCAATCATCAACTTTCACAATGACAACAGACCTACAAAAATCAAACAACGATACATAATCAACATAACATTTACATCAATTCTGTGGTGATAATGGTTACAATGGAAAAGTGTATGGCCCACAAAAAACTACTTATTCATTTTATTATCAAGAAACAAAATAAAAAAAATTATGATTACAATAAGGAAAATTTTCTTTCAAAAAAATGAAAAGATGGGGATAGGGAAACTTACATGAGCACGTAGATACATGAGCCCAGCAATTATATCTCTCAAACACCGTCTAGAGGTAGTTTCTCCTATCCCTCCAAATGTACCAGAAGGAGCACATATCAACTTACCTTCCACATAATCTAGGACTAACATAGAAAACATCTTAAACAATGAGGCAATAATTCAGAATCATCAAGATGGTTTAGAAGCCCAACACATAAACATAAGGATTCAAAGAAAGTAAAAGAGTGTTGACTGGTTACCCATATAAAAATTATCTGAATCTGGGTCATCAATCATCTCAATGAGATTAATAATATTTGGATGTTCAATTGTCTTCATTATTGATATCTGCAGAAAGATAAAAAATAGTAGGATAAAATTCACTTTCCTATACTTTCCAGTTCATTCAGAAAATGCACATTCAATGGTGCCCAAGGATCACAGGCACAGAAAAAAATTTTACCACAATTTTTGCTGCATAAAGTACAAAATTGACTTGGTATACTTATAACTAAAATCTTACAAACGAAGTCTCAAAATACAACTGGGTGTCGATTGTGTTCATTGAAGGTCTAGCATGAACATCATTCAAACAAAAGGCATTTATAAGATATTATTTTATAGTTGCAAAATGATAATGATGACTGAATCATTAGTCATTCAACAAGGTGACACCTCAATCTTTTTAAATTTGATAAGGCCTACAACAAATGACATCTCACAGGTCATGTACATGGCATTTGTTTACACAGAAACAGATACATTCGTGTTCTTACCATAACATAGCAAAGTTCCAAAAAAAGCCCGACTACATAATCTAATGCTACCTATATTTCCAGAGCAAGCATGCTGTGATATAGATATCGTTCGAAAAAATTTAATAATAGTGATAAATAGTAAATTAGAACCATGATGCACCTTGACCGTAATCTTTGAGAGCTCAATGATTCAAAAGTTGTGTGTGTTAAAAAATGAGCAGGTACGGTTTCACCATAGCATATCACCTATAAATTTGTCTAATGAATTTCAAACATAAAGCCCATTGTACTCAACAGGAGTTGCATATGCAAATACAGCAACAAAACTTATCATGCAGAATCATATGATAAAAAATTTAAAATGAATGACGATAAACCAATAACAAGCCATGTGTTATGATAACAATACTTGGTCGGGCTGTTAGGATATTGGTTCATATTGGTCATTATTGTCAAAATTCGAAAACTTGCAGGTATGTAATAGAGATGAATCTATTGATCAAAAGCGGAATCCAAACAGCGATTTTAGCGAAGAAAATAGTTTCACCTTTGGCGATGCTTGACCAAAATCCCTAAAACTCAAATATAGACAGAAACAAAAGGGTCCCACACAAAATTTCAATCAAGTTTGAACAAAGAAAAAATCACAGTATGGTATGTGCCAGCACACGTAGACTGTCATCCACTAAATTGAGTTTGCTGTATGGTATACAGTTCTGAATGATACCGAATGATACATACCGATCCAACAACATATAGGTATGCAAACCGCTCGCTACCTGGCGGAACGCTTAAAAACGCCTCATATTGAATGATACGGGGTTATATCGGGCGGTAACGATCGAAATTTCGACCGTTACCGCCCGACACAGCTTAAATCGATTGTTACAACTCGATAATAGTGCTCCAATGGTCAAAATCAACCGTTACCGCTCGGTAACAGTGCTCCAATAGTCAAATTGACCGTTGGAGCCCTTTCTCATAGGTTTTTAAACACTTCTCCCATATTTCACTTCATTTCATTTTTATACTCTCTTAAACTATCTCAAACTCTTTTTTTTTCACATTTGTGCACTTTTAAATTTTATAAAATAACAATTTATAAATTGAATCGAGGCTAGTTTGGAAAAATTAAGAGGAAGAACTTTCTAATCAAAAGATATGTATTCTTTTTATTTAATTAGAGAGTAATTAAGATCTTTACTATTATGATTAGTGTATTTAATATTGATTAAATCAGATTAGACACTTAATAGGTCAAATATTTATATTTCATACATATTAAATATTGAAAGATATTTATGATAGTAAAATAAGTTTAATTAGGTTTTTTTTAAGTTATTGAATGCTACAATTAGTCATATTAATAATGATTTAATTAAAATTTGATCAATTTTATATCAATTGAATGTGATTAATACTGTTTGTCATGTTTATAATGTTGAAAGAAAAGTAATTAATGGATAATTAACTATATTAATCATATAATTAGTGTATCTAATAATGATTTCATCATAATTTGAACTATATTGGATCAAAATTATATATTTAATGCTTGGCATATTTATGATGGTAAAATAGGTTTAATTAGATTTTATTAAAGTTGTTTAATACTATGATTAATCATTTTAATGATGATTTAATCAAAAATTGATCGATTTTAGGTCAATTTAATGTCTTTAATACCTATGTTAAAGACACTATTGGAATGAAATTGATCGATTGAAATAGTATGTCTTTAATACAAGCATACTATTTCCTAAGCAATTTCATCTTGATGAAATGAGTCTAATAGAGATAAGCACCATAAAATTATGTATTTAATACTTCTTTCACATCTGTAACATATTTATGATAATAAAATAGAATTAGTTATATATTAATAAAATTATTTGATGTTGTGATTACTGATTTTTGATCAATATTTAGTCAATTCAATATGTTTATACTATATAACTTATTTGATTTAAATTTGGTAGAATCATGACACCAAAGGAACAACACATGATGATGCACAAATTCATGCCCGAAAGATAGATGAGAATTGTCATCATTGGTAATATATTTATTGTGATTACATTGGCAAGGGTGGAGGAATAACTCGGTTGAAGATGCATTTGGCTAGCGGATATCCTGATATTGCAAAATGCAAGAAGGTTCCGATAGAGATCTATAAATTATATCAAAGCAAGCTATAACAAACAAAGGAAGATACATTAAAAAAGAAGGCAAGAGTTGAGGAAGAATATTATAGGGCTATACAGGAACCACTTTATGATCAGTATGAGGGTTGCGACGATCAAGTCGACCCGGATCTCACAACTAGGATTCGTGCATCATTGGAACATCAGTATATGGTCAATGAAGCAATAAAGCATCGACGACCTGACTCACAATTAAAGCATGGCAGTGTAGTGGAATCCAGAGGTCGGTCAGCATGAGGTAGCCAACTGCTCCTCCTCAGTTAGGATGAACTAGTAGCATGAGGTATAGTGGACTCCATGGTTTTATAAGAGGTCTTGGCAGGAGGTCTGCACCAGATATTGTTGATATTGATCCGTAAGTCTATCCCCCCATAAACAGCGAAACAGATACGGATTGACGATACATACACAAAAGAAAAGAAGTGAGATATTGGGAAGGCAATTTCAAAATGGTTCAACTTCCAAAGCATGGTCTCTTATATTCAAAAGTCTAACAAAGGGATCCAACCTCCAACATCGAGGGAGATTTACGACATGTACTTAGATGAGGAGGTGGTAGAACTGAAGGATTGGATCAAATCCTTCAAAAGGCAATGGGACGAATATAGGATGACACTGATGTGTGATAGTTGGACAAGACTAACAAGAATGAGTATCATCAACTTTCTTGTTTATTGCAACAGAAGAGTGGTGTTTCATAAGTTAGTTAATGCTTTTGAAAAGATCCAAGATGTAAACTACATTGAGAGCTTGATGGACATTATAGTAAAGGAGATTGGACAACAGTACATTGTCCAAATAATAACCGACAATGGAGCGAATTTTAAGAAGGTTGATTTCTAATTGATGGAAAAAAGAAAAACTTTGTTTTGGACTCCATGTGCAACTCATTGCATAGATCTAGTGCTGAAGAATATTGATGAGCTGGACGCGGTCAAAAATAATGTAGCTCGAGTACAATCAATTATAAAGTTTATATATAATCATCATTGGGTCCACGCTTTAATGCAAAAGTATGTAAATGGTAAGATACTCCGATCTGGAATTACTTGGTTTGCTAGCAATTTTATTACATTAAAATCATTACAACAAAAAAGGCATAGCTTGAAGGCAATAGTCACCTCACAAGAGTGGTCTGATTCCAGATATTTGAGATTGAGTGATGGAAAAAAGATAGAAATGTCCATTCTTTTCTCTAGATTTTGGGAGAACGATAGAAATCATAAAAGGTGTGGAACCACTTTATATTGTTCTCCGTAAGGTCGATGTGGACAAGCATCCACAGATGTTATATCTTAAATATATACTGATTTTAGTAAGAGAGGAAGTTAGGAAAGCATTCAAAGATGTTTTTAAAGCCGACCAATATATACGGATCAATTGATCGTCGGACCAAAGTTTATTTGGATCAAGATATCCATAATGCAGGTAAATTCATATTCAGAATAATTTAATTTATTATTTTTTAGATAATAAAAAATCATACTAATAAAATTATGTCTTGTAGTGTATTATCTAAACCCTGTAATTCAATATCGGTATGCTCTCGGAATACAAAATAATTTACTAATAGCACTATGAAATGTTATATATCGGCTCTTGCCAAACACTACTGATACAGCGAACCAATCTCCAATGTTGTAGCTATATCGTGTTATTACACTATAGATCTTGTGAGACACAATTATACATATTGATTATCAATTATATTAAATATTAATTATTTGTTATACTAATAAAATCTTATTTATATCTTTTTGTAGTCGAGTGATGGCTACAATTTGGAGGGGATGCACCACATTTAAGGAAGGTTGTCGTTTGTGTACTTTTACAGATGACAACATTTAGTGGTTGTGAGCGTAATTGGTCAACTTTTGCATTGATTCACATGAAGGTCCGAAATAAACTCTCCTATAAATGGTTAGAGAAACTGGTATATATCCATTATAACATGTGGCTAAGATTGTAATGTGCTGAGATGGATAAGAAGCCAGAGGAACCAAATATTGATCCCATCGACATCTAATTCTACAATATAGATTCAAAGCCGATGTTGGATTGGGTTGAAGCAGCAGAGAACCAAGAGGATCCTCTACTTGTTAAGGCAGGAGATCCTCAACGTCCTTTATGTTTTATCACCGAGGCAATAGAAGAAGAAGAAGCATAACCCTAACAGGTGAAAAATCCCCCTTGATCACAACGTGGCAGAAATCAAACAACATCGAGTCAAACTGCTCAAGGAACTATAGACACCTAACGGTCATAGTAGTCCACCTAATTGTCATGGACAAAATTATAAATAGAGTGTTTGATGTAATGCTTATGTATGTCCATGTCTTTTGGTTTGTTCATGCTTTGCACAGCATGTAAAGGGATGGTCAAAGGCATAATAGCCCCATTTTAGTTGGGTTTAGTGGTCGTTTTGGGTTTATAAATAAAGGTTGTGTCATGTGGACACTTGTGAGATATTTTGGTCTATAGTGGACCATTTTGAATCCTTTGTTGTGCAATTGTTTAGAGTTTGTAAAGTATGTTTGTAATTTGCATTGGCTATAAAGTGTTTACTAAAATGATTGCTTATGAATCCCGAGTGAGCCGCTTTCTCTAACCCGTTTTCTCTTTTGTATATCCTAAGGGACCATGGGAGGTTTTGGGGAGGCTGACCTTTGCGAACGGACTTGCAAGGGTGTCGCATGATTTTGGCAAAACCAGCTAAGTCCATGACAGATAGTATCAGAGTGGGACAAGCACTTATAGAAATACTTGGCATACAAATGTAGGGGACCTAACGGGGTTGCATTAAGGCCAGCCAGCACGCACACCCGTTTGGGGGAAAACGGGCATAGAGATGTAGGGAAAATGAATCTCTTAGAGGAGAGGGCATATGAGATTGGCATTTAAAGGAATGGCCAACCCTTTGCATAAGAGGCACTATGAGGACAAGCAAGCTAGGAAGAATACGTAGCGCACAAAGGTTGGGATGGTTGAGTTTGAGCTACGACTCAACATTGGCAACCATACTTGATGGTGCTCAAGGCAAGTGAGACGCTGGGTAAAGGATGAGACCATGCAAGGTGGAATAAGTTGTTCAGCAACCAAAAGAGTTGTGAAAAGCTCACAAAGATGAGAGGAATTGCTAACTCGAAGAATTCGGTACTCATGCAAGAGCTTGTATGCGAATGATGAAACATGTAAAGAGCCACAACAAAGGTTACAACTTGGCGCCATAGAGCATTGAAACTTTCTCTTTGGCATGAGAAGGATGTTGGAAAATCTTGGGGGCGACATCACATGCACAACGGAAGAACAGAAAATAAAATCTCTAATTCCCCAAAGATTTGTTCGTCGTCGTGCGAATATTAGTGCATAAAAATCCACGAAACTTAAAACTACGTATAGAATAGATTGTGTTACCTAAGGAGATCATATATCCCTGAATCCCTGTAGATCTCTAGGAGAGAGTGAAGGAGGTCAAGTGCCCTCCTCTCTAGCAGTGATCCACAAAGTAGGGCTGTGACGACGCTTCTCAAAACTATAGGCCTGCTCTGAGATGGAGAGGGGGAGGAAAATATGAGAGGTAAGCAAAAGGCTATAGCTTATAAACCACTGAATCCTTCCTATTTATAGAGGTCTCATCTCAACTTAACCTTAATGGATCCTCTCATATTGGGTATTGGATCTCCATCCAACTACCCAAAACTCTTAGATTAATGGATCTCTATCCAATAATCTCTTATGGGCTCTTATTAGATCTCATCTATAGGATCCAATAATTCAGGGGCTTATTGGATATCCAATAAGATAAGGGCTCCGACGGATATCTCATATCCAAACCTCTACTCACCGCAATGCCTACCATATGTGTGTGACCCTCTAGGCC
>LVTN01003520.1:0-19453 GCA_001649415.1 Musa itinerans
TTGTACTCTTCGTCGTCCAAGGAAAATACTAAAAACACAATGTTCTTACGTTCCTTAGTAGAGCTAACCTCATATAGGTCCTTGTAGATCAATAATAGATTGCCCTATAGGGATTTGGCCAAATAATACGTGATGATCCTAGAATTAAAGGAAGTCAGTTGGGCTCCCATATCTTGATTATGCCACCATAATTAATGATGCAAAATTTAGCATTGTGATACATCATATCGGCGTAGCCATAGTGTGTGCTTATGATGTCCAAGCCTTATCCCTAGCTCGAGCAAACGCTAATTGGCATCTCACATTGCAAATCATCATGATGGTGAAATCGCCATCTGCGTCAGGAGTTGAAGAGAGTATAGCCTTGTGGAAGAAGAGGTGGTGCAAGCTTCCAGAGGAGTACACCACTTGCTGGCCCATGATGAACTTGTTGATGCTTCGATGAAGGATAAGATGGTTATCGAAGGGAGTAGGATCCGAGCACTGGTGAATGAATTCAAAAGATGCATATTGCAGCAGATGTTGTCCACAGTGATTAATTAGCCAACCATCATCATAAGATCCAGTAGAGACCCTGTGATGAATCTTAGGTCTCGGGCATGGAATGGAGAAGAACTTGACAGTGGTTTCACTATTATGAGCCACGGTGATTGTAGCTTCGAAGAACACTGATACTTGAACTTGGAGGCCGAGTTCCATTGTTTGCAATTGGCTTTGAAATTTAACATAAATCATACTCAAGACATCTATAAGGAGTTTTGACCAATTCGCTATAAGAATAGAAGAAAGTGTCGAAAAAAGTCTTTGTTTTTTTTTTTTACTAAAGGCTTCAATTTGTCGGTCACATGACGACACAAAGAATAGATATTAAAAAAAAAAATCATCAATCATACAAATTAAGTTTCAAAAACATAAATCTCCATAAATGAGTAATCTCAAGACAACCATAGCAGCATAGTTCAAGCATAAAAGAGTTTATCATATGCATAACATATCTATTATCATTTTTTAATGACATTAGCATATGTTAGACATCCTCTAATGTACTCCCCAAGAAGATGAGAGGTTTTTCTCGACGAGATGGTCCTTTCTTTATTCTCCCTCCAAGAAGACCACTGAAAAAAGATCTCTGCCCGAGGTTTAAATATATAAGATGAGGAAGAATCAAAATCAATGTGAGGGGATTATTCCATATTAGTTTTAATTTAAAATAAAAATTAAACAAAATAATTCCTTATCATGCTATTTAAAAATAAGAAATAAATAGTGAATGATAAGATATGTTCCATATCAAAAATTAGGAAATAAATAATAATAGTGAGATATGCACTATTTATAATTTTAGAAATTGGGAAGAAAATTGAGATGATTATTGATTCTCCCAAATTTGATTTACCTTAATGACTAAAGATGTGACTATTTCTTTTTAATATTATTTTCACTTTTCCAAGTAGCTTCATTCACTAAAGATATTATTTATTTCTTAGCACATGCTTCTTTCTATCTAATGTCTAATAATTAGTCGAAAAGACTTATAATTGTAAATACTTGTAAAATATTCTTGCTATAATTTGATGTAAAGTTAACTTAATCGGCAAAGACTTTGACGTATCATCTCGTAAGATCCTCTCGCATTCATCATTTAGCTTTTGAAAGAAAGAAAAAGAAAAAAAAGTCCCAAAACCCACTTGACATCATTTACCACATGCTTTTGAGCTTATCTTCTAATTCTATTCCCCACTAGACATTTGTTCATACTAAATTATAAAATGTGACCAGTTTCAAGCTAGCATTGAGGATAATTTGAAGTTAGCACTACAATTGGAGTGGTAATTGAAGCAACGTCCAAAATGGATGTCAACTTTGGCAGCAAATTTTGTCTATAATACTTGCATAATATTTTTTAGAAATTTTAAAAATAAATTTGTATAGCTCTATAATATGGAACTTTAAAGAAGCAATTCACAAACCGTTGCTGCAACCACAACAACTTCTTCGTTTTTGTCATCTTTTTGCTTATAATTTTGTTTAATTTTCTTTTGTTTTGATGTAGTAAATAGTATGCAAGTCAAGTAAGTGACCGACAAGCACATCGGGCGAAATTATGTATTTTTGCATGTATAATTGTTCGACAATGTATTTTGTTTTATTTTTATATGTGTTTACTAGAAGATTGAAAGCAAAATATATTTTGCAAAGTTTTAGAGCGGCTGCTCACTTAAATAGATAAAATTGTATCACAATAATTCTGTCAACTTATTTTCTGCTGGTGGTTAGTGTGATATGAAACGTCAATCATCTCATCACTTTAAAACCTCTAAATGTCATGCAATTAAATGAGGTTTTAGGGTAATATTGTATATTGATTAGATTCATAAGTTCACACATAAAGTTTACGAGACCTTGTAACGTGCTTGACACCTGATTTATGGACTTCTGACTCTTCGTTTACCTTTTAAAGTTATTATTTTTTCATTTATCTCTTTTTTCTCTTGTGTACCTAAGTGTTTATTGAATTGTTTTTAAAACTATTCTTTTTCGTAAGACATGAGTACTTGTTCGTCACTCATTTTTTTATACTAATCAACTTTGTTTTGTAAGCCTTTTAGAACCTATACAAGGTTGTCTTTAGATTAATCCTTTACGAACAAATAACATAAGTATGACTCATGACTTAGACAAGTTTAACTAAGTTAATGATAATACGACATAGAATGTCGATCATTATAGCAACATGAAACCATTCAGGTGTCATAAACTATCGTTATATATCAAAGAACTCGTGACCTAGACAAGTCCAACTAAGTTAATGACAATACAACATAGAATGTCGGTCATTATAATAACATGAAACCATTCAGGTGTCATAAACTATCGTTATATATCAAAGACAAGTTTGATTTTAATTATATCATATGTTATCATCTTAGCACCTTTTAAGTCTAATCTTATACGTAATAATTGTGTTGCAACTCCTCGGAAAGTTTATAGCGGAGAGGCACATGGAGCGGCTGTATCCAGATAATAATGTTTACTCATGTAAGTTGTTCACCTTCTTCCCCTTATGTTCCTTCTCCTATAGAGAAAACCCTAAAAAGCCTAACGATCAACATTAGATTACCGTTTAGGGACTCAACCAAGTAATGCATGAACTGATTTTAAAAATATTAGATTTTTGAGTTGATGATTTTAGGCCTAAAAAATAATTCATCTTGCTTCCATACCTTAACTATTCCAGTATCACTGATCATGTGGAACTTACCTTATATATCATCCATTTACAATCTCTTAAACCCTTAAGTCTCAGCCTCTCTAAAGTTATTAATTTTTTCTTTATCTCTTTTTTCTCTTGTGTAACTAAGTGTTTATTGAATTGTTTTTAAAACTATTCTTTTTCCTAAGACGTGAGTACTTGTTCGTCACTCATTTTTTTTAACTAATCAACTTTGTTTTGTAAACCTTTTAGAACCTATACAAGGTTGTCTTTAGATTAATCCTTTACGAACAAATAACATAAGTATAACTCGTGACCTAGACAAGTCCAACTAAGTTAATGACAATACAACATAGAATGTCGGTCATTATAATAACATGAAACCATTCAGGTGTCATAAACTATCGTTATCATCTTAGCACCTTTTAAGTCTAATCTTATACGTAACAATTGTGCTGCAACTCCGGAAAGTTTATAGCGGAGAGGCACATGGAGCGGCTGTATCCGGATAATAATGTTTACTCATGTAAGTTGTTCATCTTCTTCCCCTTATGTTCCTTCTCCTATAGCGAAAACCCTAAAAAGCCTAACGATCAACATTAGATTACCGTTTAGGGACTCAACCAAGTAATGCATGAACTGATTTTAAAAATATTAGACTTTTGAGTTGATGATTTTAGGCCTAAAAAATAACTCATCTTGCTTCCATAACTTAACTATTCCAGTATCACTGATCATGTGGAACTTACCTTATATATCATCCATTTACAATCTCTTAAACCCTTGAGTCTCAGCCTCTCTTTCTTCTTGAATATTTAATGTATTACAATGGTTTGCTAATTATATATGTTGAAAACAAAGCTTTAACTTCAACTAAGATTTTGACTCCTAATTTAACTACGAATACGAAACTAATCTCCTATACAATCACAATGATCAACTGAATATGCTAACATCCTTCTTTAAATTAAATTTTAGAAAAGAATAATATTATAAAAACCTATAAAACTGGAAGCAATCAATCTCTTTTGACGTTGTAGTGATACGCAAGGCAACATCTCTGAAATCTCTTAATTCTAAGTAATGTAATCTAATGTGCTCGATCCATTTTGTTACCTTACTTAATTGCAAAACTATGTTATGTCTCAAACCAATTCTAAACTTATCTCCAAATGCTAAAATCAAAATTAAGATCAGTAAAAATATTATATTCAGAAATTCGACAGTCCCCCGATTGAAAAACATTTATAATCCAAAGCCACAAATTAAGATGAAAGCAAGCCTAGAATAGCCTTGCAAGGAAGCCTGATCAAGGAGAGTAACTTAAATTAACACTTGCAAGCTGGATGATTTAGATCCATCATGTTGTTGAGATCAATACTGACAAGTGTTGAATTAATACAAGTGTGTATTTCAAATTTTTTTACACATAAAAAGTTGATATAACAATCAAAGAACACAAGTAAGAAGGAAAAAAAAGATAGAAAGCCTTTTAGAACGATTCAATTTGTAGCTTATGTGCCGAGCCACCAATGATTCTTCTCAAGCGTTGGGTAAGAATTTTGGGCTTTCATAGTTAAATTCTTTCTTTCCATAGTTCACCGAGATAGATCACATGAAGCAAAAAAGATTATTTGGTTCCTCTCTTTCTAGTGGAAATTAAGAGAGATCGCTGCCAAATTTTTCCTGAAAATTAATATATTTCTTAATATAATCGAATAGTCTCAACTGTCCATAATTAATTGTTATAAAAAAAATTAAATAAAAAATAAAATATCATTTGGCTAATACTAATAAATTTAAGAAAACACATGAAATATCATGCTTAATCATGCTCCATTTTAGAAAAGTCAAAATGGAGCATGATTATTGAAAGCTTTTAAAGTTGCTTTGTACATATACATGGTTATTCTTTCAAGTAAATCCATAATAAATTCAGGATGAATATTGACTCTTAATCTTCCGTTTACAATAGACAGAAGAACATCTACAACAAGTCTTGTTTCTGTGAAACTAACTAACTCAAAACAGACTCGGAGTCAACCAAATAGGAGGAGGCCAATTCAATTGACGTTCAAGATGATATATTTGTTGTGTTTTCTTCTCCTTCAAGTAAAATATTTCCATGTCATGACTTCCATGTTGATAATACATAAGTTTGTTATTAGTAGAGTAGATACAATTGTGTTGCAGCTCTGGAAAGTTTGTAACGGAGAGGCACGTAGAGTGGTTGTATCCCAAGAACAATGTTTGCTCGTACAAGTTGCTCACCTTCTTCCACTTTTGTTCCTGCTCGTCTAGAGAAAACACTAGAAAGTTGTCAGAAGGTTTGATATCTTCTTGGGCCCTAACGATCAACAGTAGAT
Organism: Musa itinerans; assembly: GCA_001649415.1. NCBI lineage: Eukaryota > Viridiplantae > Streptophyta > Magnoliopsida > Zingiberales > Musaceae > Musa > Musa itinerans. Next base: position 5,581 of record LVTN01003520.1, read on the forward strand.
TACCGTCTAGCGAGTCGACCAAGTAATGCATGAACTGGTTCAAAAAATATCGAATTTTTGAGCCGATGATCCTAGGCCTCAAGATCAATCCATCCTGCTCCCATACCTCAACTATTCCGGTGTCACTGATCGAGTGGAACTTGCCTTTGCGATGAATGATGTTAGTGTAGTGATGATATAAGCTTATGCACTTCCAAGCCTCGCCCCTAGCTCGACCGATGACCAGATGTTTCCAGTTATTGCAAATCATCATGATCAAGCAATTGTCGTCTACATCAGGAGCTGCAGAGAGTACTGCCTTCTGGAAGAAGATGCATCGCATGCGCTCAAAAGAGAACACCAGTGTCGAGATTATGTTAGCCCCGTATGGTACTTCCACGACAAACTCGATGATCTGTCCGTCGTGGGAATTCTGGCGAGCGCCGACGAAGGGTAAGGTTGTCACCGGAGGGAGCGGAATCTGGACACCGGTGAGTGGATTTAGAAGGTGCATGTTGCAGGTGTCATCCACGGTGACCAGCCAACCATGACCGGAACCAATATAGACCCTTCGATGGATCATAGGTTCCGGGCATGGAATCTGATATGTCTTCTTCTCGAGAATAGAAAAGAACTTGATGCTGGTGGTATCGCACTCATCAGGCAACACCAGCCAAGGGGATTGTGGCTTCTTCGTAGGACAATGGTACTTCAACTTGCAGGCAAAGTTCCATTGCTCGCAAACGGCTCCGACACGTATGTAATCAAGAACGGAGAGTTCACCATGAATTAGACTTAAGATATCTATCGAGAGCTTTGACCAGTCCGCCATTAAAAAAAGAAGAAGAAAATACTGAGAAAAGTCCTTTTCACCTTAGTCTTCTTCGATCTATCACTATCAGAAGATTACTTTAAAAGTAAATATTAGAAAAATATTTCAACAGCCATATATAGTAAACAGGAATCTCATTAATTAAATTTCAAAAAGTATAATTCTCCATAAACTAAACTTTATTTGAAAGTAAACAGTTAATCTCAACATAATATAAAACATAAACTATAGTAGCATTGTTCGAACATACAAAATTATCATGGAAACAATATATCTATTATCTTCATTAATTACATGGAAACAACTGATAGATCATTTATTCTTCCAACAATGAATGAAGTAATCGTTTAACTATTACTTTTCATGATCCATATATCTCTGAAAAAGAATCATCAACCTATCTATCTTTGGCGAGAAAATAAAGTAATCACATATAACATCAAATATCACATTCCTCCATTTATAATTTCATTCGTCCATATATGCACTCGATAAGATAATTGGATAGTGACTTCATGCGGTGATGAGTTGGCTCTTTCCATGGGAAGTACATATAGATGGTACATACGCATCTTAATATCAACTTGATTTAAATTAATAGTTAAATTTAAGATCGATTGATCTCTAAATAAGTATCCAAATTCATCATACAACATCAAATAAAATCTCTTAAATTTTCTAAACAGAAAGATAAAGTGATATCGAGCCCACCAAATCCTAAGATTGGCTCCGAGTCATGCTAAATCAACCTGATTTAAAGCAGCTTGGATGGATTGAAGACGAACTAACTTGGATTTAAACAAAACTAACTTGAAAGGGCTTAAGCCAACTTGAACTGATCTGAACTCATCCAAAACCATCATGAAATAGATTTGAGTCAATCTAGAATAACCCAACACTAACTTTTTGAAATAAGCAGGCCGAGCCATCCTTGTTGGATCGTGTTGGGCTACATTAATCGGTGCGATATGCCTCGACGATATCATAATTTAAATATAATATTTCTTAAAATATTTTTTTTTTCACGATGCATAATCTAATCGGTATATGAACATATGATCATCATTGAATATGATTTATAATTTTTAGAATACTAAATTAATATTAACAATACTAGAATCTAGAATATGTATCACCTTTTTAGAAAAATAAAATAAAATTAATAAATATCAACATTTTATGAAATTTTAAGCAATCAAAGCATCGATCAATTATTTCAAAAATCAAATTAAAAGAAAAAATTAGAATACATACAATCTCCATAGGCGAGAAGCTGTGCCTTCACCAACAACTCGCATGTACATGAAATGTAATTCCTCCAATACCGATGAAAAGGAATAAGGTGTCACTTTGCCTGAGTTTATATAGGAGATAAGAGAGAATCTAAATTAATGTAAAGAAATTCTTCCATATTAAATTATTTTTAAATAGAATTGAAATAAATCATTTCTAATTATAGTATTTAAAAATAGAAAATAAATATTGAATGATGAGATACGTTGGTACTAAAAATTAGGAAATAAATTTTGATAGAGAGGTGTGTATCATTTATGATTTTTCAGATTGAAAAGAAAACTAAGATAATTATATTTACTTGCCATTAGAATTTCATCACATATTCTCCTTTTTCTCAAGTGATTTTTTTGCCAGCAAACGTTTACTAAAGGCATTGGTTTAATTTTTAGCACGCATTTCTTTCTTTCAAAATTCTAGATGGATTACTAATATTTGGTCCAAAAGATTCTTAACTTTAAATACATGCAAAATATTCCTAACAATATTTTTAAGTCATTACACACCGAACCTAAAAAGTCCCAAAAGCCACCTCTTCACCACCAGAGGGAATTTTAGCTGGAATTTTTGCACGATCGATTTAGGAATTAAAATTAATGATTATGGTTAATAATCATAATTGGTGTGGTTTCACATTTAGTTTAGAGTAAATAAAATGTGATGATACCATTAAAAGAATGAACATAATTCTTGACTAATATATTTTTGGAGGAAATTAAGATTGTCTTTTCTGGGGAGAGATTCCTATAAGATGGAGGTTGCTCTTATGACATCAAGGATCGAGGCAGTTCGATCAACCTTTCACATCAAGAATGATCGTCTACAAGATATTGATTAATTATATTAAACACATCTAATGATTCCTCATCGGCTGTGGAGATATCGGACGAACAAAAAGACGCCTCTAAACAGGAGTCCAAACTGCCAAAAGAATCAGTTAATAGTTGACCGAGGTAGTGAGGACAATTTCGCCATGCAGCAAATAACGTTAGGTGCCATAGAGTAAGCATGAGGTGGCACCCTCATTCGTTTGCTAGTGTCATATGTAATTTTTTTTTTTCCACTAACTTATCATGAATTTTTTTTTTAAATACTATTAAGTCCTAGGATTATATAATTATATAATTTAAGAAATTATTAAGTAAATTCTCATATTAAAATAATTAAGATATTATAAAAAAATATATCGATATCATAAACAATTAAGAAATAAAAGATATTACATTGCACTAACTTATCATGAAAATTTCACAAATCACTATAAAAGTTTGAATCATATAAAATTATATGATTCAAACAATAATTATATAAAATTCTATATCAAAATAATTAAATATTATAAAAGAATTTTTTTATCATAAATAATTAATAAACAAATGATATTACACTCTAAATTATCGTATCTCAAACAAATGATAGAGGTATATATTATTTTTATTTCCTCATTTTGGCTCCCCAATAGTTTCTTTGGTAGTGTGATGTTTTTAAACCACCTTAACCAAACGAATGACTCAATTCCTTAAAATCTTTTCATTCTTAACAATGATTTGAATGAACTCTTTCATATATTAATGCCTTCATCATCGGCATCTAGCTATCTTAGTTCTTTTGGTCGATCATCAAGGAGCCACTGATTACCTATTCAAAGCTACTTCAAAAGTTTAATCAATATATTCTAACCGAATCCCTAGTCACTAGAAAGAAGATAGATGAAGAAAAGAAGTCGAATAAGGAAAAGTGACTTAATTGGAAAGAACTTACAACTAATTTTCTCCTCTCACCAACTTCACTAAAAAACTTCACAGCTCCCCTTGGAATCACATACCTCTACATCATTTTTGGATTTAAAACTTACTCAAAGATGATAAAGACTCAGTTTTTAGTCGTGAATGTTTGATCGATTTATATACACTCAACTCCCAACCAATGATCGATTCGACCAATAGTAGAATCGATGAGCTTTGAAGTGACCCAAGAATCTCAACCAGACTATTTGACTTCAGTTTTTCTTTCAAGGAAGATTACCAATATCGATCGGACAGACAGACAGCGGTATCTTCCTACCAAATCCCTCATTCAAGAGTTTGCGAATCGCTTATGAAGATTCCTTTAGATCCAAACTGACTAGATCGAATGGTCAAAGTTGATGCTACCCTATCGAGAAGCGAATAGATAAATTTATCAACTTCCTATCCCAATACCCAAATGGTCAAATTAATTATTAATCGAGCTCAGGATTAAACTTCTGCAGGTTTACCATAGAAACGTGAAATTGTCGTCAGTCATGCCTGCAGCATTCTCGTAGCCTACCAATCCAAGACAGTGTTTGTCATCTTCAACTATAAATCTCACCAAACAATTGGTAAATCAAGGTTCGACAGCTCCATTACTACTACAGTTCTTGCCAACACAAACCGTTCAAATTCAGAAAACAACAAAGAAAAAGAAAGAAGAAAGAAAATAGTGCCAACTAGTAGATAACAAAGTCATATCCGGCACACTGCACCGGCGTCAAGCCTTCTTCTTTCCCTGGCGATCATCATCCCTTGCCACTATCTTGAACTTTCCAGTCAACTGTTGCTGTGAAATCATAAAGAGCGAGCCTAGTCAGGGAAAGCAATAGAAGAACACTTGCAAATGTTACAAAGAAATAGAAAGGAAAGAGATGATAAACGTTTTGATTACCTTCTTCCAAAGCTCAGTATGGTCTGCACAGAATCCTGCAACGATGGCCGCTCCACGACGCTCCTTGTACTCGAAGCAGAGTCCCCGTTCCAGGCCGCAACCGACATGGAACCCCAACTTGCACTTTGGCTCCGAGCAGTCGATGGCACACCCGCCTGTGGCCCCGCAAAGATAGCAGTCCCTGTTCCACCGCCTGCTGGGGACCCGGGAGCAATCGATGCCGTCTCTGCCTCGAGGATCCCGGAAAAAGACCTCGGGCACGAGCAACGCGCACACGATGTGAGCCCATCGGCCGTCCTCCGTGAGCTTCGTTGCCCCGCCCCTCACGGGGCAGAGGCAGCAGCTGGAATCCTTTTCCTCTTCCTTCGCTTCCTGCTCGCATCGTGAGCAGAACCAGTCACCTTCAGGAATGCTGTTGATCAGGGGGCTGCCGTAGCAGGACGCGTGGACCATGAGATCGCAGCCGTCGCAGAAGACGATTGGGTCGAGCGGGTCCCCATCGGTGCTCCTGCACACGGCACATATGACCCCATCGTCTTCCTCCCCCTCCGCTTCTTCTTCTTCTTCTTCTTCTTCTTCTTCTTCTTCTTTTGCTAGTTTGCTGTGCTTTTCTTCAAGCGGTTGATCATCGGAGAGCGGGGGGCTGTTGAGGTCGATGGGGAAAGTGGGGTGGGGAGCCCAGACCCTCTTCTTAGCTGGGAGGCAGGGGGAGGTGGCGGGTTGGGGGTGTAGGTAATGGTACGAGTCCAATCGTTTCTTTGCAGGCAGGGATTTGAGGTTGTAAGGTTCTGAGCGATGGGAGTGCTCATGGGGGTGAAGAAGCTTGAATCTCTTGGAGGGAGGTAACTCGTGGAAGCTGCTGCCTTCCATGAGTATCCGGACTTAAAAGACACCGAGAAGCTGAAGCCTGAGAGATGGAGAGGAGAAATGAGGTTGAGAAACAACCGATGGGAGATGGATGAGTCGCAGTAAGGCAGAAGGATATGTGAACGAGGCGGCAAAGTGAGAGAGCGGTGGGAAGCAGAAATTTTGATTGGGAAGTGATCGTCTTTCCCTCTAATGTAAAGCGGGCGGGTCAATGTATACGCGGTGGCTCAAAATATCGCGGGAATATTAAACATGTGGCGGGCGCGCGGTGAAACGGTGGTCTTCGGGGGAATATTTAACGAGTACTTAAAATTAGATGTCCAGGTGGCTAGCCCAAGCGGTGGGCCCGGCATGTGGTCGAACCCAATTCAACTCGATTTAGCTTGAATTCAGGTCGGTTCAATTTAGGTTCAGATTCGACTCAACACAGGCGCGCGAGCCTGATGGTGTGATTCAGCCGAATTTAGACTGTCGAACCTATCGAGCCGAACCTGACATGGCCCAACCCATGTGGGTCACATCTGGTGAGACATAGTAAACCCAATTAATATTTGAAAAATAATGGACAAAGAGATAAATAAATTTGGTAAGAAAATAGGACATCGATCATGATTTCTCAAGTAGAGTCAACAATATTGGAAAATCACCGGAATAATTTTTATTCTTTCTTCTTCTTCTATTTGCTTTTTCCGCTGTCCAGTTTCTGCGTTTTGCTTAGATAAATGGCAACGAACAGAAGAAAGAAAAAGACGTCACTGCCATTTTATGCCTTAAGAACTGTGTTCTTTTGGTTTTCAAGAGTGTCACTGAACATCGCGTAACTCAAAACTTGGAAGCAATTACGGTAGACGTTGTCGATGCTGATGCCTTCGAAGGGAATTGGAAGTTTATTATCCAGAAAGATATCAATTGGCACAAATGACAAATCTAGCAAAGCTGCTTCCATGAACTTGCCTTCGCTACTGCTGGATTTGGCTTCAGAAACAGTTTAATCTAGAACCGGATCCTCGTCTCTGAGTTGGGTCTTCCTACCCTGTTTACTAAGCTCCAAATACGCGTTCCTGATTGCAGTTAATTCGTTGATGGCATCCACCAGCTGCATTCGCTCGGGTGGTGATTCCTTGGTGCACCTGATGCCAATCTTGAGTGACAACGCCAGGCACTCCATTGCTCTGTCTCGAGTGCATTCATTAGGTTCTTCACCCTCCTCCTCCAGGAGCAGGTTTGGATCCATGATTTCAGCGACCCGCTCCGGGAGTGCCATTTCTAGATACCGAGGAAGGCTGAGATCGTCCTTGAGAGTTTCACCGGTAGGCCTCTTCCCCGTGAGTGTTTCGAGTAGAAGTATCCCATAACTGTAGACATCCCCTTCGACTGAAATTTTGTTGGCCACTCCATACTCTGTATCATGAATCGGTAGGTTAAATGTACAAAGAGAAGAACTTGAGAAACACAACTGCGCAAGTAATGGCATAAAGAAATAACATATTCTGCTCTTGGTTAAAGCGATGTACCTGGAGCAACGTAACCGATGGACCCCTTGAATATCATGGAGGTAGAAGATCTTTGAGATGCTTCCAACGGGGCTGCTGTTGAGGAACCTCGCCAATCCAAAGTCTCCAACATGAGCTACCATGTCATGGTCCAAAAGAACATTGCTAGGCTTTATGTCGCAGTGGACAATCGGCTCTGGCCCATGGTGGTGGAGGTAATCTAATGCGGAGGCCACATCGATCAATATATTTAACCTTTGGATAAGGCTTAACGCCCGCGCCTGACCTTGCTCGTTTGCTTCTGGATGCACCCACTTCTCTAGGCTCCCATTCGGCATGAACTCATAAAGCAAAGCTTTGAAATCATTTCCCCGGTAATCTGTACTTGTGCAAGCTGTTAAAATCTTGACGAGGTTCCGATGCCGGACATTTCTCAGCGCTTCGCATTCAGCAACGAAGCTCCTTGAAGCTCCTCTCTGTTGGAGGTTGAGTACCTTGACGGCAACGAGTTGGTATTCCTCATAATTGAGTAACCCTTTGTACACCGAACCAAAGCTTCCCACGCCGACGAGATTAGCAGAAGAGAAACCATTTGTAGCTCTTAGCAACTCGGCATATGTGACCATCATATGTGGAACTTTTATGCCGTCGGCATGAGCCTCCTTCTTCGACTTGGGTATCCAACGATGAATGCCAAATAAAGAGAGGAGCAAGATTAGGCATATTATTCCCCCGGCAACTGAGATCGCGGCTACCAGCTTCCGGGATAAATGTCTTTTACTGGATGACGGAGTGGGGCAGGGAGGCAGGTTCAGAGCTTGCACACCCCCACAAAGCTTACTATTTCCAAGTACGGAGAACGCAGTGAGGTTCGTGAAGACACCATGTTTTGGAAGCTCACCCTCAAAATTGTTGAATGAGAGATTCAGATAGCTCAAGAACTTAAAATTCCCAAGAAATTCTGGTATGAGCCCGGACAAGTTGTTTCTTGAAAGATCCAGCGATTGGAGCCCCTTCAGCTGGCTAAATGACGAAGGGATTGATCCCTGGAATGAATTCCCTGCCATGTCAAGACTATCGAGTTGTTGACAGTCACCAAGGGTCCTTGGAATTGTACCTGATAGTCTGTTGCCAGAGATGTCGAATTGACCAATATTTTTCATGTTTCCAACTTGAGGAGTCAGAGATCCTGCCAGTGAGTTGTAGGAAACATTAAGGAACCTGGTGAGGGTGGGGATGGACAGTATTTCTTTGGGTACCGTGCCATTTAGCTGGTTGAATGAAAGGTCCAAGAGTTCGAGAGGGCAGTTTCCGAGAGTTGGAGGTATGGGTCCTTGTAGTCGATTAGAGTACAGTTGAAGCTCGTTAAGTTTTGTCAGATTGCCGAGGGTTGCGGGGATGCCTCCTGTGAAGCGATTCCTACTCAGGTCTATTATCTGTAGCTTTGCAAGGCTTCCCAATGCTGCAGGAATGCCACCGGTGAGAAGATTAGACTTCATACGAACTGAGGTAAAAGAAACGAGGTTGCCGATCTCTGCGGGAATGCTTCCGGCTATGTTGTTGTCATCGATTTCAAACCACATGAAGGTATTGGAGAAATTGCCTATCGATTGCGGCAAGAAGCCACTGAGATTGTTGCTTGTCAATTGCAAGTACTTCAGACTGCTACAGTTGGCTAAATCATCCAAAAAGCCCCACTCGGCTGCGTTTCTTGCTTCTAGCTGATTATAAGTAACATCAAAGTGAAATAACTGCTGCAAGGATCCCAAACCTCTCGGTATGGTGCCTGTGAATCTGTTCTTATATAGTTGAATGTTGATGAGGTTGGTAGCATTCGACAGTGAAATTGGAAGAGGCCCGTAAAACTGGTTGTCGTTGATGTTTAGTGCTTCAAGAAGGGGAAGAGTGATTCCCATATCCGGCGGAATAGACCCGGTAAAGTGGTTGCTCTGGAGCTCTAGTGTTCTGAGAGAGGAGAGGTTCCAAATGGAAGGCGGGATGATTCCTCCGAGATTATTCATCGACACTCCAAGATAAGTGAGAGAAGTGAGGTTTCCAATTGCTGGTGGAACTGTGCCCACAAAGCCATTAATCAACAAAGCAAGAGTATGTAGATTCACGAGGTTTCCGATCTCAGATGGTATGCTTCCGGTGAGTTGGTTATCATGTAAAAGAACTTCCTTTAGTCTGACAAGATTCCCAATCTCTCGCGGAACAGAGCCTTCAAGTCTGTTGCTATACAAATTGAGATTCGTCAGATTCGTAAGGTTCCCGATTTCTGGAGGAATGCTTCCTGTGAGGCGGTTGTTCCACAGGTAGAGCACTTTCAGGTTTGACAAGGAACTAATATCGCTGGGAATCTCCCCTTCAAGCATATTACTTCCCAAGAAAATATATTGTAGTTCTGAGCAATGGCTAAGGCTGCGAGGGATGGCTCCTGTAAGTTGATTTTGCGAGAGCTGAAGCCAAATAAGGGAAGTCAGGTTCCCTATTGAGCCAGGAATAACGCCGGTGAATTTATTGTAATCCAGGTAAACTGCTTTAAGGCTGATAAGATTTCCAATCTCTAGAGGAATAGACTCTTCAAGATTGTTGATAGACAAATCGAGGACAGTCAAATTTACAAGGCTCCCGATTTCTGGAGGAATGTTTCCGGTGAGGTTGTTGCCACTTAGGGCGAGCAGCTTCAGCTTTGACAAGGAACGAAGATTATCGGGAATCCCACCTACGAGTGTATTATTTGACAGATTTATATATTGGAGTTCTGAGCTGAGGTCGCGTGGGATGGCTCCTACAAGTTGATTATAGGACAGATCAAGCAGGATAAGGGAGGAGAGGTTCGCTATTGTCGTCGGAACAGTGCCGCGAAAGCTGTTGTAACTAAGGTTGAGATGCTGAAGGCGGAACAGCAGGCCGAGCTCTTGTGGAACGGGACCCTCAAGTTGGTTCTCTGGAAGGTGAAGCCTCTGGAGGAAGGTGAGATTGGCTATGGATGGAGATATCTTACCAGCCAAGGCGAGGGACTCCAGTTCCAGTGTGGTGACCCTCAGCTGGCCACTGTGGTTGCCGCACGTCACGCCTCGCCACCGGCAAAAATGGAGGGACGTAGTGTTCCAGGATTCCAGCGCTCGGGATGGATCGTCGGAGATGAGGGCCTTGAAGGAGAGGAGGGCGAGGCGGTCGGTGGTGGCCTCGGCGGCGGCAGTCTCAGGTTGGGAAGCCGAGAAGCCCACGCGAGACAGGAGCAAAACAAGGAGAAAGCTGCAGGACCCAATTACGGAGCTACGCCGTCTGATCTCCATTCGGGTATTGAGAAGAACAAGAGCGGTGATTGATGTTGCTTGAGCAGCCATGCCGTCTGTACTGTATATATAGTAGGTCCGAGAGAAACTGACAAGTTTAAATCAATTTGCTTGACGTGAAGGAACTTTTGACGTACGCACTAACTCCATACACGAATGAGAAGCGAAGCTGCGTTCGAATGGTCTATTCCCCCAAGTCGGAATGCGGCAGGAAGCACAACAGCTTGGAGCTTGGCGACGATGGCGATAATCGGGTCGTCCACAGGGACAGTGGAACTTTTGACGTACACACTAACTCCATTTATTGGTTTCTATCTCTGGAAAGATAAGAATGATTGCAACGCTTGAAGACAAGAACAGCTCGACGATGACGATGCATGGGCACACATTACAGTGGTAGCAGCCATTCGACTTCCAACAACCTCTTTCCCCATTCTGCCGCCGCCGTCCTCGTCTTTCGATCGCTTTGCCTTTGCTGTACGTAGTCCGTCGTCACTCCATGATATCAATGGTGATATCTCCTTAGCGATTGAATCATGGTGTATGTTATCACTAGGGAGAGATCAAAACTATTATGTTGCCGATGAATTGAGACCGAAAAGTGTTTCCTTTCACCGAACTCTCAATGAATCGTTGAACAGCTCCTTGTTCAACGTCAATAAGAACAAAAAGCCCACCGTTCCTCAAAGTTAGTAGACGACGGGACCATCGAACATGGCCCTGCTAATGATTCTACATCCTTTTCTTTTTGCTTGTGTGATCCATTTCGGTCAAACAAGTAAGGCTACTTAAGATCGTAGCCGTCGTCCGTCAAACTTGGCAATCGGGGGTTGTTCTGCGTTTCACATGAGCGTGTGAACTGTGATCACGAACAGCGCAAGTTCATATTGCTGCTGCTGGATCTTCTCTTTATGTTCTTCGGACGTCACCACGCCAATTATTTTATTTGATTGAGCAAGTGAATTTGATACGTTCCATACCATCTCGGAAGTTGCTGCATAAACTCCGGAAAGATTTTATAAACAAAATTGACTATTTTAAAAATTCTTTTTTTTTTCTTTTTGAATCAAGATTATTTATTATATTTGTTACAGGATTATTTTGGTCAAATTACAAGCGATATATAGATGTAAAATTAAAATCATTGCAGGTTTACCGAGGAAATGTTAATCTTGATGTTTGTTTATAGGCGTGGCCAAATGTTGATGAAATGCTTCGAGCAATCTTTAATTATATATGATTTTGTGCAATACCACGGTTTAGTATCCAAACAAACTTAATTTAATCTATCAAGGTTTGATACGTGTATAACTATTAAATTTAGTTTATATATTTTAAATTATTGATCCAATCTTAATAAAACTAATAGGTCAATTATCATATTAGGATGGACATAACAAATGGTACCCAAACGATCTAGTATTAGAAGCCTCACATGCACTATTATCACCTCACGTGCACTATTGTGATATCTCAACAAAGTGATCCGAGCTCAAACATTTAGCTTCTGGTCCCACTCATAAAATAAAATAAAATAATTTTATTTTTATTTTTATTACTGTTATCAATGAAAAGTTTTTAATCTTAAAAATTAAAACTTACTAACTTATTAAACGAAATGTTAAAAATTAAAACTAACTAACTTACTAAACTAAATGATAAGATTTTCTCTTTTAAGCAGTATTTTTTTACACCAATATATAATTAAATATCTAACTAAAAGAAAACATAAATATAATATGTCTAAAATTTATATACATAAAATGTCCCGAGTTCATCGTCCATATTTACGTTCGCATGAACTTACACATGCTCAGTTCCCTACCCAATCACTTGGGTAGGGTATTAGTATTCTTACCTAAAAAATATGATATATAGTGAGTACTGATTTAGTAAGTATAATCCTTTATAGTTTTATTTAGGTGAGCATCTATCATGTCATGTATATTATATTAAATCTTATGACAAGCATAGTCCTACAACATAACATATGAAAATAAATAGCTAAAATTCTATGTTGAAATAATTTAAAATGCTTATATACACATGTAGTAAATATTATAAATTTATAGACTTTTATATTCTATATCATAACATATATATATGTACTTTTACATTGTAATATATAAGTGCACTTCTATACTACACGTCATAGGATATTCATGCAATCATATACCACACGTCAAAGAAAATACATGCACTCCCACACCGCATGTCATCATATATATATGTATATAATATATTTTCAATATAATTTATATATTTTTATATTTATAATATATATATATATATATCATTCCAAAATATACTATAAATATTATAATTTACACGATCATTATTTTATAGAAAATTAAATTTATACTTTTTCGATTCAACTCAAAAATAAAGATGTCAATGAAAGATCATATTTTTTATTGATCAAGTCTATTAGAGAGCAATACACTTATCAAAGTGGGAGCACACGATCATAAGATGTCTTAATTAAGAACTTTATCTCTTGAACTATTGATTTATAATAATTCACTATAATAATTTATAAAAAAAGTTCGATAAAATCTTTCATAAAATAAACTATACTTAACCTAAAAATGCATCCAAATTTCATCATTAATTTTTTAATAATTCACTATGTAATCAAATGAACTAGTTAGTATTAATCCAACCATCAAACAATTATGTGAAAAAGTTTTACTTTGCTGGTCTATGTAACTAAATGATATTGAATTATCATAAAATTTTATAGAAAATTAGGAAATATAAAACTAAATATACATCAAATTTTAGCTTAAAATAAAATCATTTGAAGGTTAAACTATCCTTTTAATTTATTACCAATACCTATTCTATTCCGTTGAAATTGAGTTGGGACTATCTAAAGTTATAAATCTCATATCTTAGTGTATAGAGGTTGTATACACTCAAATTCAAATCTTACCGAACCTTAAAAGAATCTTTTAAAATATATCAAAATGTCATAGCCTAATCATATCGATCAATTCAGCTTGAATAGTATATCATATTAGGACACTGGTACCTCCATGCACAAATATACTAAAGGTCTTAGAATCATAAGATATTCATATAAAATATATCCAAAATTTAAAGATAAATTTAAAATTTATGTTACTCAAAAGCAGCTAAAAAAATCAATCTGAAATTTGTAGAATTAAAATCCTAAATATAGTAAGGAAAAAAATTAGATTTTTCTTACCTCAATTTTTTTTAGAGCTAGGGTTTCTTAAGCTCCATAAATAAAGCTGACAAAATGGCTAAAGAATGAGAGAAAGGATCATGAGTTATCAATAAGTAAAGAGGATATAGCTAAAATAAGATAGATGTACTTAAGAGGTTATCTTGATGTCTATTATTCGATCCTATTAGATCTCATTTCAAGTTTGTTTTTTCTAAAATAATTTTAATGT
>LVTN01003524.1:0-10343 GCA_001649415.1 Musa itinerans
TTCATCATCAAAATCCGAGATTCAATAGGGTGAATTAATGCAGTGGAAAAATCATCGATTTTGTAAATGAACTAGCAATTAACTTAGAAAGTAATTGTAGTAATGAAAAGAAAAATGAAAATGAGCACACCGGAATTTATAGTGGTTCGGTCGTTGTGACCTACATCTAATTCTGATTCCTCCTCCATTGAGATTACCTGCGTCCACTAATAGTCTTTCTTCAATAGGCGAAGACCGACCACCTCTTTACAACTATTTCTCCTTTTCACGGGTTTAGGAGTTAACCCTTACAAGCCTCATGCCTCTCTTGAATGATCACAACACTTAGAAAGGGAGGATGACTCTTTTCACTTTTACAATACTTTCACACCCCAAGACTTCAATATTTTGTTTACACTTTCGTGTCATTTCATGCAGAAAATGGTGGGGTATTTATAGATGACTTTAGAATTGGAGTAAAAAAGTGTCACATCCCCGAATTTCGAAGTACTAGCAATACCACCATCATTATTGAGCGGTACTACCGCTTGTAGACTAACATTGGGCGGTACCACCACTCAGTCTGGGCGGTACGACCACCTGACAGAGCTCGAAGATCGAGTTCTAGCGGTACCACCACCTGACAGGGCGGTACCATCACTTGACAGCATTAACTGTCGGCGGTACCACCGCCCAAACCACTTGGGAGATTGCGTCTCAAGCGGTGCCACCATTGGCCATGACTTCAGGTGTTGAATGGATTTGTTCAATCGGCTCAATTCAGCTCTCTTAAGGACCCAATTGGTCCCTAACTAAGTTAATGGGATTACCTCCGAATCCTAACTCAACTTAAGATCTAACTTTGATAATTAAGACATTTAACAAAGTATTCTTGTTTCGGTATATCAATTGTTCTTTCGGCGAGCTTCCAGCGATCTTCTGGTGAACTTCCAATGATCTCTCGGCAATGTTCTGGCAGACTTCCGGCAAGCTCCTAAACTTCATGATGATCTTCTTGGCGAGTTCCAACGAGCTTCTTTGGCAAGCTCTTAGACTTCTCGGTTAATTCCGACGGAACTTCTGACAAACGTCCGAACTTCCGACGAATTCTCGAACTCCCAACGAAATCTCGATCTTGACTCCGGCACAATATTTGTTTTATGTCTTACTGCTATCGTAGGTAATCCTATACACTTATCTCAACACATTGATTAGATCAAACAATTTATCAATTAATTTCATCATCAAAATTCAAGATTCAACATGTATGTGATCTTATAAAAAATTGATATGATCCAAATATATAATAAATAAAAATATAATTATATAAATAAATATAAAATAATCTTTAAAAATAAATTAAAAAAAATTAAATTTATAAAATATAAATCATATAGATTTCTCATTAAATCATACTAACAATATTATAATTTTAGATAAAATCATGGGATTTTTTCGAAATTTTAAAAATTATATTAACATCCTATAAATACTAAAATTGTTAATACTATCTGTATCAATATTTAAATATTTTTATTATAATATTCAGATTAATTATGATTTTAAAAAATATATCCAACGTCAATTTATATTTAAAATATCGATTGCACATCTCTGTTTTCCCAAGCGCACTCAGTCTCCCACCACCAGTTCTCTCCGACCCGTTCACGGGTCTCCCTTTGCGATGGGAATCCAAGTCGGCGGGGCCAACGAAAGACAAGCCATCCGCCTCGGCGGGTACGAGAACGAGTGACTCTAAGAGGGCCGAGGGACGTCGCAGTTGGCAAGTAGTAAACAAGCAGCCGCAGAGCATTGACCCTGCGAAGTCTTTCCTCCTGTCAGCCATTAGAGGCGGATTGAGAGGCGTGAGGGAAAGAAAACTCGTTCCTACCCTAATCGGCTTCTCCCCCCTCCTCTCTTCTAGTTGCCTCTTCCTCTTCTGCTGCGCCTGGAGAAAGATCCGGAGAAGTAAACAAGAGGAGAAGCGTCGAGTCCTTGATTGAGCAACCTTTCCGTCTTCTTCCCGGAAGCAGAGAAGGGAAATTGGGAGATGGCAGACGGGATGAAGCAGATCCTGACCAAGCCAATCCAGCTGGCGGACCAAGTAAGTAAGTGGGCGGGCGACGCCCAGACGAACAAGCAGGAGTGCTTGGAGCTGAAGGCCCGGGCGGAAAAACTCGCGGCCTTACTCCGGCAGGCCGCCCGCACCGAGCTCTACGAGCGCCCTGCCCGCCGCATCATGGACGATACAGAGCAGGTCCTCGGCAAGGCCCTGGCCCTCGTCGACCGATGCCGTAACCGCAGCCTCGTGCACCGCGTTTTCAGCATCACGCCCGGCGCCGCCTTCGTCAAGATGTGCACCCAAATCGACAATTCCGTCGCCGATGTCTCCTGGCTCCTCCGCGTCTCCGCGCCGGCTGGGGACGACGACGACGATGGCGGCCTGCTCCACGGCCTGTGCCCCATCGCCCAGAACGAACCCATCCTCACCCTCATCTGGAGCAACATCGCCACGCTCCACACCGGTCAACCTGACGCCCGATCCGAGGCGGCGGCCGCACTCGTCTCCCTCGCCCGCGACAACCAGCACTTCGCCAAGCTCATCATCGAGGAGGACGGCGTCGCTCCCCTCCTACGACTCCTGAAGGATGGCAAGGCCGAGGGGCAAGAGAACGCTGCCCGCGCCCTCGGCCTCCTCGGCCGCGATTCGGAGAGCGTCGACTACCTCGTGGCCGCTGGGGTCTGCTCCGCGTTTGCCAAGGTCCTCAAGGATGGACCCATGAAGGTCCAGGCCGTTGTCGCGTGGGCTGTCGCCGAGCTCGCCGCCAACAATCCCAATTGCCAGGACGTCTTCTCTAAGAACAACGTTGTCCGCCTTCTCGTCGGCCACCTCGCCTTCGAGACCGTCCAGGAGCACAGCAAATACTCCGTGTCGTCCAAGGCCATGTCCATCCACTCCGTCGTCCTCGCCAACAAGGCCGCCGCGTCTGCTTCCCCCCTCGACGACGGCAACGAACGGACTCTGTTCCCGCATCCTGACGGGGCACAAGGCCAGTCCAAAAGCAATCAATTCCATTCCGTAGTGCAATCCACAGTGGCCTCCGCCAAGTCCAGCAAAGCCGCCCAGAACCAAAACAGCACCAGCACCGGTAGCGCAACCGTGCCCTGGAAGCCCCATCAGCATTCTTTGTCGGGGTCCGGCAACAGGGCGAGGGAACTGGAGGACCCCAGCACCAAGGCCAACATGAAGGCCATGGCGGCCAAGGCCCTGTGGCAGCTCGCCAAGGGCAACGCCGACATCTGCAGGATCATCACCGAGTCCCGGGCCCTCCTCTGCTTCGCGGTGCTCCTGGAGAAAGGCGCAGGAGATGTTCGATGCAATTCTGCAATGGCATTGATGGAAATCGCTCGCGTGGCTGAGCACAGTGCGGACCTGCGGAGGTCCGCGTTCAAGCCCAATTCCCCGGCATCCAAGGCAGTCATCGACCAGTTTCTGCAAATCGTCGAGAAGGGGGATTACAACGACCTGCTCTTACCCAGCGTCACGGCGTTGGGCTGCTTGTCGAGGACGTTCCGAGCGACCGAGACGCGGATTATTGCCCCTCTGGTCCGCTTGCTCGACGAGAAGGAGGTGGCTGTCATGAGAGAGTCAGTGATCGCGCTCACCAAGTTTGCCTGCACCGAGAATTATCTGAACATTAACCATTCCCAGGCTATCATCGACGCCGGAGGTGCGAGGCACCTGATCCAGCTAGTGTACCTGGGAGAGCAGGTGCAGATCGAGGCTTTGATTCTCCTGTGCTACATTGCCAAGCATGTGCCTGACAGCCAGGAACTCGCGGACGCCCAGGTGCTCAACACGCTTTCCTGGGCTTCCAAGCAAGCGCACCTGGTGCAGGACTTGCGGGTGGACGAACTGTTGCCGGAGGCCATGACCAGGTTGGAGCTCTACCAGTCCCGAAAGCTCTAACTGTGATCCTGATCCCCGATCTACAACCAAGAAAGACCAAGTTCTCTCTGATTCAATTGCTGCCCAGTGTGTGCATACATCAAATTTCTCCTCCTTCCTTTCCTATAATGATGTGTGAGGTTTCAGCAAGACATCTGCAGCTGTTGTGTGGTCACGGGGAGTGTTGAGATCTTAGAGATGTACACAGAGCATTCTCAAGTGTCTGCTGTTTTTATGTATCGTTTCGATCATTGTCACTTGGTTTTCGGAGATATAGTTGCATTCTTTCATCCTGTTTCTGTTCTCTCTGACATCTGGAAAATGATCTTGGTGCCTTTTTGTGCCAGTTGAGTTGAAAGATAGCTGCAATTTTGTGCTAGTTCATCGAGGATATCAACTAGCCTGTAAGCTATAGCATCAGTTGACCATTCTCACAGCAGAAAATGAAGGAAATTTTTGGTTAATCTTATCTTTTTCCCTTGGAGTTCAAGTTTCAACTAACACATGCTGCCAACTAGCACTGGCTGTCTCCATTGACCTCATGTGTTGATGTAAACAGCTCACCTAACATTGAAGCTTATTAAGCTTTTATTTGAGCTATGTTGCTTTTCACCGAAAGCCTGAACTGGAGGTCTAAAAGCAATGGCCACAGGAATTCATGTGTCTTGCTGCTCCATTTGGATGCAGCATCTCTCTCTCTCTCTCATCTTGGAATCAAAATTTTAATTCTGATAACATGTTGGCTAAAGAGAATGATAGACATTGATGCACGTGGCAAAATTGCCATTGTCGATTCTCTTTCCAGCAATAGCCAAGGCATGTAAGAAAGCAACGTGATGCATAATCTGTCACGTTACTGTAGGCGGCGAACCTTTGATGCATGCAGTGTGATGGCCATGATGAACCATTAAAATTGACCACTTCTTGATTGACTTCTATCTCTAGTTTATATAGCATACTTGCCTTGATACGTGAAAGTCATTTTAAAATCGATGCTGCTTATAGTAAAATGTCTCAACAAAAAGTTTTACTTGAAGTCGCCTGAAATGCTAAATCTATCATCCACTAATTTACCATCACGAATTGCATCGTGCTGTCGTCAATCTGACAATTAATCACCCAAATAATTTTATTCTGCAAAATCAACATAAAGTAGCGAAGGATAAATAAGATTTGTGGAATGATTTCTTTCAATGAAAAGGGGAACTTAGTTTAACGCAATAATGATTAGCTGCTCAGTTCCTTTGTTTGAGCAGTCACTTTCTCTAAAGTTTTGCTGAGGCCAATCAATATTCCCGGACATGCCTACCAACAAGTTCCTCCCTGACCTCCATGGCGCATCAGATTCGTTTGAAGCCACTGTAATGGTGAAGCAGATGGAGACTGTACTGTAGGACAGCACAAAGAATCCAACGACCTTGGCCGAACAAGAATCCACAGAAAAGCAGCCATCGGGACTTTTGCACAAGTATGTCAAAATATTAGGAATGATTATAAAACACCTCCACAATCTCATTCAATCAGATTCTTTGATTCAAAATGTTCCAAATATATATAAATCAGGTCAGCAATCTCATATAATCATTTAGCAGGAATCAACTTTTTAGCAATCAATGTTGATTATTCATTTATCACCAAATCTTTTTATTCAACTTTATGATCCTTTTCTTTATATATATTATAGAGGTATAAATCATGCAAAAGAATGTTTCTGAGCTATTTGTTTGGAACAAGATTTCCTGGGAATGATGCAGCCCGGTTGTGGTCATCTTTGCAAGTTTTCTCAGTTTGGAGGAAACATTTTGCAGCATCACCATGCTCGAGTTCAGGTGACTTGGTCATAAACAGAGGGACTAAAGGATGAACTCTCAGCATAAGAAAATAGTAAAGTGCATGATTGAACTTTTTGCATGTTTAAAATGATCAAGTTGATGGTTCAGTTACTTTCCTTTGAATCAGTCACATTTTAAATGCATCAAATGATGAGATAACTCTCGGCTATGGAAGGTACCATTCGACAATGTGTTGTCCAAAACAAGTTGCCCTCTGCAGGGTCAGTCATGAAGAATGCTTCAAACAATAATGATTTCTGCAATGTCACGACGAAAGCCTTCAATGCAAGAGGTTTTTAAGCAAAATTAAATTGAAGCAAAATTAAATTGAAGTTCACATTGTCACGACTAAAGCCTTCAATGCAAGAGGTTTTTAAGCAAAATTAAATTGAAGTTCACACAACAATAATTAAAGGCTTAATATGATCAGATATTTCTGCACAAATATGAAGAGTTCGACAGAGTTTTTTGTACCTATTCAAACAACAATAATTAAAGATATTTCTGTAGTGCACAAATATGAAGAGGTCGACAGATATTTCTGCACAAATACGAAGAGGTCGACAGATATTTCTGCACAGATATTTCTGCACAAATATAATCAACAATAATTGATCAGAAATTTCTTCCTATGAAGAGGTCGACAGATCAGAAATTTCTGCACAAATATGAAAAGGTCGACAGATATTTCTTCATATTTCTGCACAAATATGAAGAGGTTGACAGATATTTCTGCACAAATATGATCAACAATAATTGATCAGATATTTCTGTACAAATATGAAGAGGTCGACAGAGTTTTTTGTACCAATTCAAACAACAATAATTAAAGATAAAAATGATACAAAACCTATAGTTAATTGATTCATTACATTGAAATCAATCAAACGATTAATACATTCAATTTGATTCATAAGAAATTTGAATGCATGTTATGCTATTATAAGGCTATAATTCATTCCTTATGCGGCTGAGAGTATGAGAATTTACCATAACATACAATCAGATGTTACTCCTCTCGCAAACATGAATAACTTGACAAAATTCTACCAGGAATTCAAACAACGACAACTAAGGATGAAAATGATACAAAGTCCACGACAATTAAAAGAGAAAATGATTAATTTCAGCACAAGAAGAAGAACAACAAACTAGTTATTTTGGGCTTCATTAAGAGTCAGATGGTGCACTCGCTAAGCTTCCCAAATAATCAATAATGCAATCAGAACGACCGATACGTTTAAACCAAACAAAGTTCTCAAACGAAATAGATTACGTCTCCACCTATATTAAGACCCATTTAGCAAGTGCAAGTGCTACTTTGTCTTTTAGTTCATATAATAGTTTTCTCGTTCATATAATTTTATGAACTTAATGATGGGATATAAAGAGAAATAACTTTTGTAAATGAACAAATACTAGCAGGCCATAACATGCAGCAGAATTAAATGGAACCACAATTAAATAGAATACCAAAATATACGTGGAAAACCCCTTCAATGTGAAGGGTAAAAACCACGGGGCAAACTAGAGATAATCCACTATGAGAATAATGAATATACAAATACCTTGTTCTCCTCCTTTTTGCTAGCAATAATCATAAGAGAATAACTGGGATACAAGGATCACGTCACTATGCATAATATCTAAATCCTCCCTAATTCTCCCCAAGTAATCACAGTAAGAATCTACTATGATTTGATCTAACCTGAGATGAGAACACTACTAGATGATTGAGAACAATCTCTCTGCATTGTCCTTGTCTTCTTCCCTTTCTTTCTCTTCCTTTTCTGCCTTGTTCTCCTCCTTTTTGCTGTTGCCAAGATCTATCTCATTGCTGTAGTTTTTCTCCCAAAAACACAGCTACCTTTGCTGTAAAACGTAACCATCACACCCCCCTTATATTGATCTAGGGTTAGGTCAAAGGGGTATGGGCTGATAAAGCCCATCATGGGCTGAACCTACTATGGGCTATCAGCCCAACAACCTCCCCCTTCAGCCCATAAGGGAGGCTGTCCCATGACTCCTCAATGTGAAGCCATGCCGACTAGTTGTCGATATATCTCCTGTCTTTCTTTTGGTAAAGTTTTTGTCAACATGTCTGCTCCGTTGTCATTTGTGTAAATTTTCTGAAGCTGAAATTGCTTCTCTTCAAATACATTTCCAATCTAGTAGTATCTAACATCTATATGCTTTGACTTGGAATGAAACATTGGGTTCTTACACAAATGAATGACACTCTGATTGTCACAATGCACTATATAATTATCCTATTTCAGCCTTAATTCTTGTAAGAATTCTTTCATCCATAACATTTCTTTGCATACCTCTATAGCCGCAATATATTCTGCCTCTATGGTGGAAAGAGCAATACACCTTTGCAATCTGGATTGCCATGACACAGCTCCCCCTGCAAAAGTAAGTACATAACATGATGTGGACTTCCTCATATCTATATCTCTTGCCATATCTGCATCCGTGTAACTTGTCAACACAGGTGGTCCACCTCTAAAGCTTAAACAAACCTTAGAGCTCCCTATGAGATATCTAAAAGTCTACTTCATTGTTGCCTAGTGTTCTTTGCCTGGATTGGCAAGAAATCTGCTAGTAATATCCACTGTATATGCGATGTCCGGCCTCGAACATACCATCGCGTACATTAAACTTCCAACTATTGAAGCATAAGGAACCTTTTGCATTTTCTCCTTCTCCTCATCACTTGACGGACTCTGTTCTGAGCACAACTTGAAGTGACCTATAAGAGGAGAACCAACTAGCTTTGCATCGCTCATACTAAACATTTCCAATACCTTCTTGATATATTTCTCCTATGACAACTAAATCTTCTTATTTTTCTTGTCACGGGAAATCTGCATGCCCAGTATTTGCTTTGCTGGCCCTATGTCCTTCATTGCAAAAGACTCACTCAATTCCTTCTCCAACCTGTCAATTTTAGACATATCTTTCCCAAGAATAAGTATGTCATCAACATAAAGTAAGAGAATAATAAAATTCTCACCAAATTATTTGATGTACACATAATGATCTAAAGCCATTCTTTTGTATCCATTTTCTATCATAAATGAATCAAACTTTCTATACCACTATCTTGGAGTTTTCTTTAGCCCATACAAGCTCTTCTTCAATTTGCAGATAAAGTTCTCTTTACCTTTGACTTTGAAACCTTCTGGTTGCTCTATATAAATTTTCTCATCCAAATCACCACGAAGGAAAGCTGTCTTCACATCTAACTGCTCAACCTCCAAGTCCTGGCTAGCAGCAATACCAAGAGCAACACGAATAGAAGACATTTTAACAACAGGAGAAAATATCTCTTCAAAGTCAATATCTTTCTTTTGACTAAAGCCTTTCACAACCAATCTAGCTTTGTACTTTGGTTGAGAACAATATTCTTGAGTCTTCAACTTGAAAACCCACTTGTTCTTTAAGGCCTTCATTCCATTTGGTAGCAGCACCAAATCATAAGTGTAGTTCTTCTGAAAAGTATCCATCTCTTCTTGCATAGCAACTAACCTTACTCACTTTTAATTGCTTCCTAGTAACTCTCTGGTTCACCTGCATCAGTAAGCATCACATACTCATCTATAAAGTATCTTCTGGAAGGTTGACGTTGTCTAGAAGATCTTCTCAACTGAGGTTCTGCGGGAACTTGCTCTCCTACTTCTTCTTGCTCAACATGTCCTGCAGGTAGATCAACATTAGGTTCTACACCATCTTCCTGCACATCTCCCCCATCACCCTGATATACTGGAGGAATAACTAGGTCACAATCTGTTAATCTTTCTATAGAAGTCTTGGCTGATGCCTTCTTCAAATCCTCAAAGGTTTGATTCTCAAAGAAGACTACATCTTTGCTTCTAAACACCTTCTGGCTTTCTGGATCCCAAAGCTTGCAACCAAACTGATCATGTGAGTAACCAAGAAAAATATATTCTTTAGTTTTACCATCCAGCTTGAACCTCTCATTATTTAGAACATGTGCAAATACATGACAACCAAATACTCTCAAATGCCTGTATGAAACATCTTTCCCTAACCATACATGCTCTGCAACATCACCATCTAGGGCTATACATGGTGACAAGTTGATCATATCAACTGCAGTCCTCAAAGCCTCATTCCAAAACCTTTTGGGTAGCTTGGCTTGTGAAAGCATACATATGATCTTTTCCATGATGGTGCGGTTCATCCTCTCTGCAATTGCATTATGCTGAGGTGTACTAGGAACTATCATCTCATGTTGGATCTTATGTGACTTGCAATAATCATTAAATAATCTTGTGTACTCACCACCATTATCTGATCTTATGCATTTCAATTGCCTTTTTGTCTCCCTTTCAATCCTGGCATATGAAACTCTTTGAAGATATTAATAATTTGATCTTTGGTCTTTAAAGCATAGGCCCAAATTTTCCTAAAAAAATCATCTATAAAAGTGATAAAATAAAGTGCACCACTTATACCAGAAACATCAATAGATCTATTAGGAGTTTTTGTCCTAAAAGGACCACATACATCTGTATAAACACGATTAAGGCATGCATTTTTCTAGACATAGCAGG
>LVTN01003526.1:8846-19370 GCA_001649415.1 Musa itinerans
TATATATATACATGTATATATATATATATACATGTATATATATACATACATATATGTTAGGATCAAGAGCAGCACTAAGAGGAGGGTGAATTAGTACAGTGAAAAAAATCATCGGTTTTGTAAATTTTTCGTTCGTTAAAAATCGATCTTATAACGTGCTTGACTTTAAAGTAAATGAACTAACAATTAACTTAGAAAGTAATGACAGTAATGAAAAACAGAATAAAAATGAGCACACCAGAATTTATAGTGGTTCGGTCATTGTGACCTACATCCACTTCCGATTCCTCCTCCGTCGAGGTCACCGGCGTCTAAAATTGTCTTCCTTCAATAGGCGAAGACCAACCACCTCTTTACAGCGATTTCTCCTTTCCACGGGTTTAGGAGTTAACCCTTACAAGCCTCACACCTCTGTTGAATAATCACAACACTTAGAAAGGGAGGAGGATGAGTCTTTTCACTTTTACAACACTTTTAACACCCCAAGATTTCAAGATTTTGTTCACACTTTCATATCATTTCATGCAGAAAATGGTGGGGTATTTATATACCCCAATGACTTTAGAATTGGAGCCAAAAAGTGTCACATCCCCGGATTTTGAGGTACTAACAGTACCACTGCCATTATTTGGTGGTACTACCACCTGCAGATTGACACTGGGCAGTACCACCGCTTAGTCTGGGAAGTAACACCGCCTGAAAGAGCTTCGGAGACCGAGCTTTAGCGGTACCACCACTTGGCAGCATTAACTACCGGTGGTACCACTGCCCAAACCACTTGGGAGACTACGTCCCAAGCAGTGCCACCACTGGCCGTGACTTCAGGTGCTGAATGGGCTTATTCAACCGGCCCAATTCAGCCCTATTAAGGGCCCAATTGGCCCCTAACTAAGTTAGTGGGATTAACTCCCAATCCTAACTCAACTTAAGGTCTAACTACGATAATTAAGATATTTAACAAAGCATTCTTGGTCTGGTATGTCAATTGTTTTTCTGGCGAGCTTTCGGCGATCTCTCGGCAATGTTCCGGTGGACTTCCGGCAAGCTCCTGGACTTCACGACGATCTTCTTTGGCAAGCTCCTGGACTTCTCGGTTAATTCCAGTAGAACTTCCGATGAACGTCTAGACTTTTAGTGAACTCTCGAACTCCTAACGAAGTCTCGATTAACTCCGACACAATATTTGTTTTATGTCTTACTGCTATCGTTAGTAATCCTGCACACTTTTCTTAACACATAGATTAGATCAAACAATTTACCAATTGATTTCATCATCAAAATCCGAGATTCAACAATCTCTCCCTTTTTTATGATGACAATCAATTGATAAGGGAGTTAACCTTAAATCCCCCTATCTATATACCATACTTGAGAAAGACACTTCTTGAATTTAAGGCTTTTGAATTCAAGCATCAACTCGATAAGTTATATTCATTTAAACTTATCAACATGCACATCATGATACCAAATACGAAACCACGTATTTATCAATAATTATGTCAAGGTATGACATCTATTTTCAAGTTTAATAATGATAGACAATCACCATTTTCAAATATGATACAAATTTCAAATATGAAATTTAGTAAGATTCAAGTTTTAATAAAAATGATGATTCATCAATCCATGGCATGATTCCATTTGTAAATATGAAATAAAGCATGGTAATTTTGATACTTCATCATAATGATAGACATCTAACATTTTGATACGAAATCAAGCATGATACTAAAACATTTACAAGTACTCATGCCACATTCTGATACGTTTCAAGCAGACATCTTGATATTTTTTCAAGTATGTATTTGATGATACCAATCATATTTACTCATATTTCAAGCATTCTCAAGCCATTCAAGCATTTACAACACATTTTATGCATTTATCTAAGACATTCATTTTGTCATTAATTTGTCACATTTCTCCCCCTTTGTCATCAATAAAAAGGAGAACTATTCAACAATGCAAGTGTGGTAAAAATTCAAGCAAGTTTCATACTAAATTATCCAATGTATAAAGGAAGGTTAGCAAAAACTTTTTGGATAAGCTAACATTTTTACTCAAGGGTTTTTTTGGTTCTTCTTTAGATGTGTAAGTTTCTTTCTTCCTTTGTCATAAGAATAAAAAGAAGAGGAAGAAGGGTAACGAAGGTATCCATTAAGAACCAAATTCATGAAAGGATTTGAACCAAGTCAAATTCGAAACGATGAGCTTCATTAAATCATGCTTCAATTTTAATAAAGAGAAGGGATTCATGAAAAGGATCAAGATATCCATATGAAATCAAATCGCCATTCTTGCAAATGATCATCACATACTAAAAATTCATAAAATTCTTCTTTCATGAGAAGAGTAAGGAAGAATTCATGGGAAAGGATAAAGAGAAATCCATGAATAAAATTTTATAAATCAAATCCATTTCTCATTAAAAATTCACAAGAGTGAAATATGTGAGAGATGTATTTGTCGTTAAAATCTATGAGTAAAGTGATTAAGTGTATAAAAAATCATTGAGTGATGGAGCAAGGGTACGAAGTAAATTTGATACCAAGTAGAGTGATATTCCAGATTTCATGAAAGCCTTTAAAAAAAAAAAATCATGAAAGGTTTAAAAAAAAATCGAGAAAGTCCGGAAAAGATATACATCAAATTCGTACATTCAGACAATTTAACATCCTTAACTCCCTTCTAATAAAATCAAATTATTTTTTATTTAAAGATTTTGTAAAGATATTGGCTAATTGATGTTTAGTATCAATAAACTCTAAATATATGTCATGGTTATTAACCTGATCTTTTATGAAATGATGTCTAATGTCAATATGTTTAGTTCTAGAGTGTTGAATAGGATTTTTGGTTAAATATATTACACTTGTGTTATCACATTTTATGAAAATATTCTTAAGATAAGTTCTATAATCTTCCAATGTATTTTTCATCCATACAACTTGTGCACAACATGCACTAGCCACTATTTATTCGGCTTCGGTCATAGAAAATACAATAGAGTTTTGTTTCTTAAAAGACTAAGAGACAAGTGCATAACCTAAGAATTGACATGTTTCAGATGTGCTTTTTCTATCTACTCTATATCTAGCAAAATCTGCATTGGCATAAGTAATTAATTCAAAGGTTTTAGATTTTGGATACCATAATCCTATATTAGAAGTTCCTTTTAGATATCTAAAAATCCTCTTAATAGCTTTTAGGTGAGATTATTTAGGATTAGATTGAAATCTAGCATATAATCCAACACTAAACATAATGTTCGATCTAGCTACGATGAGATATAGTAAACTACCTATCATACCCCTATAAGTCTTTTGATCAAAATTTTCTCCATCATCGTTTATATCTGACTTTGTGGAAGTGCTGATTTGTATGTTAATAGCCTTAGAACTATCTACATTGAACTATTTTTAACCGTTTAGCAAGTCTAATGCATATTTTGTTTGACTAAGAAAAATATCATCACTAAGTTGTTTAATTTGTAAGCCTAAAAAGAAAGTTAGTTCACCCATTAAGCTCATTTCAAACTCTTGGCTCATACACTTACAAACGATTCGCATAGGGATTCATTTGTAGAACCAAAAATAATATCATCAACATAAATTTGAACAACAAGAAAATTATTTTTAATAAATAATGTAGTATTGACCTTGACTTTACAGAAATTATTTTGGATAAGAAAGGAGCTAAGTCTCTAATACCAAGCCCTTGGGGCTTATTTTAATCTTTAGAGAGCTTTAGTCAATTTAAATACATGATTTGAAAAATTATCATTCTCAAATCTGGGAGGTTGTTCAACATAAACTTCTTCGAAAATAAAGCCATTAAGAAAAACACTTTTAACATCCATTTAAAATATCTTAAAGTTATTACAATTAGCATAGGGAAGGAGCATCCTTATGGCTTCTAATCTTACCACAAGAGCGAATGTTTCTTCATAATCGATACCTTCTTCTTGGTTAAAACCATTGGCCACTAATCTAGCCTTGTTTCTAACTACAATACCAAATTCATCTTGCTTGTTTCTAAAGACCCATTTAGTACTAATAACTAAATAGTCATTTGGCCTTGGAATAAGCTTCCACATCTCATTTCTCTCAAATTGGTTCAACTCTTCTTGCATTGTGATAACCTATGAATTATCTTTCAAGGCTTCATCAATGCATTTTGGTTCAATTTGAGAAAGAAAAGCGGCGTTGGCACAAAATATTTTAAGAGAAGAATGAGTTTGAAACTCTTTTGATGTGTCTCCTATGATTAGCTCCTTAGGATGAGCATCTACATACTTCCATTCCTTGCGTAAGGATGTTTCGGAAGAAGATGTTTCCAAGTTGCTAGTTAGAGGAGAGGGTTCATTTAAATTCAAAGCATCAAAATTAAGATCAACATCAAACTCTTTTTTCTTAAATTTGGAAACTTCATTAAAGACAATATGAATGGATTCTTCTATAACCAAAGTTCTTTTGTTAAAGATATAAAAATCTTTAGAAATAAAAGAATAGCCAAGAAAAATCCCTTCATCGAATTTTACATCAACCTTTCCTAATGCATCTTTTTCATTCAAGATAAAGCATTTACAACTGAAAACTTTAAAATATGAAATGTTGGGTTTTTTGTTGTTCCACAATTTATAAGAAGTTTTGGAAAGTAATAGTCTTACTAGAACCCTATTCATGACATAGCATATCGTATTAACGGCTTCGGCCTAAAAATATTTGGGTAGGCTATGTTCATTCAACATGGTTCTTGCCATTTCTTGTAAATTTCTATTTTTTCTTTCTGCTACTCTATTTTTTTGAGGATTTCTCGGAGTAGAGAAATTATGGTTGTATCCATTAGATTCACAAAAATTTTGAAAATCACGGTTTTAAAATTCACCATCATGATCACTTCAAATTGATGAAATCATAAAGCCTTTTTTATTTTGAACAAGTTTACAAAACTTAGAAAAATTCTTAAAGTAATCATTTTTGTGTGTCAAAAAGTATGTCCAAGTATATATACTATAATCATCCACAATGACAAAGGCGTATTTGCTACCTCCTAGGCTTGATATATCAATTGGTCCAAACAAATCTATATGGATTAATTGCAATGGTCTAGAGGTGCTTATTTGATTCTTTAGTTTGAAACTACCTTTAATTTGTTTTCCTAGTTGACATGCATCACACATATTATCTTTAACAAACTTAATATTAGGAATACCTCTTACAAGTTCTTTGGATGAGATTTGAGAGATTAGTTTCATGCTAGCATGACCTAATCTCCTATGCCAAAACCAAGCATCATCATTCAAAACCGAAAAACACATTTCATTACAAAGATCATCAATGTCGATAGTGTATACATTATTTTGTTTTAGAGCAATCATAGATGTATTTTTTTGTGATTTTTCAATAATACAAACATTGAATTCAAATCTAAAGATGTATCCTTTATCATACAATTAACTAATGTTCAAAAGATTATACTTTAAGCCATCAACCAACAACATATCTTCAATCAAAAAGTTAGTTTTATTACCTATGGTTCCTTTGCCAATGATTTTACCCTTGTTGTTATCTCCAAAGGTGGCATACCCTTCGTCTAGGCTAGTGAGCTTAGATAATTAAGATGGATCTCCGGTTATGTGCCTTGAGTATCTACTATCAAGGTACCATCTCTTGCTCCTAGCTTGTGATGGTAAACATTTCTATAAAAAAAGATGATTTTTAGGTACCCATTTGACCTTGGGTGCCTCAAAAATCGATCTACTTAACTTATCATTTTGTATAGAGCTTTTTACGATTCTTTTAGGAATCCAAATTAATTTGTATAAACTATATCTCTTAAACGAACATTTATAAGCAACATGTCCAAATTTGCAACAAAAGTTGCATTTGTTTTAGGGTGAAACATACAAAGTTGGGCTTTTAACAAAGATGGTTGGATTTTTATGGGTGTTACTCACAAAACTGATTCCATCTCTTCTATGAACATGATTCTTACTTACAAGAATCATGTTTAAGGATTTGCTACATATTTCAAAATTTTCTAAGATTTCATGTAGTTGCAAGTTCTACTTTTTAAACATTTCTAATTTATCACATTTTGTGCAAGGAGCTAAATTATCATCATGCTCAACTTTTAATCTATCAAAATCATTAACAAGATAAGTATGCTCCTTTTTTAACACTTTATATTTTTTACTAACTAATTTACATTCATCAAATAAGTCATGAAAAATACTTAGTAATTCATCAAAAGATAAATTTGTATCTAATAAACTGCTTACCTCATCTCCGATAGCCATTAGTGCATAGTGAGCAACTTGCTCTTTGTTGGTTGGCTCCTCTTCTTCGGATGCACTTGAGTTGTCCCAAGTTGCTTTAAGCGTCTTCTTCTTCTTAGGTTGCTTCTTCTTTGCTTGGGGACATTCGCTTTTGAAATATCCTAACTTCTTACATTCGTAGCATATAACATGTTCTTTCTTAGGTTTAATTTTATTTTTTAAAATTTCTTGTCAATAGTGCCAAGTCATCATTATAGTCCTCATCACTTGAATTTTCTTTCAAGTGGTCTTCATGAGTTCTTAATGTCATATCCTTCCTGTTCTTTGGAAGGTTGTTCTCAAGCTCTTCATGAGCGTTGCAAGTTATCTCATAAGTCATTAGTGACCCGATAAGTTCTTCGAGAGGAAAGTTATTTAAATTCTTGGCCTCTTGAATAGCTGTTACTTTAGGGTCCCAACTCTTTGAAAGGGATCTCAAGATTTTATTAACAAGTTCAAAGTTCAAAAAACACTTGCCAAGAGCTTTTAAACTATTGACGACATCCGTAAAACGGGTATACATGTCAACAATAGTTTCGCTTTGCTTCATATGAAACAATTCAAAACAGCTATACTATACTAGTGCCTTCGTGAGTGATTTCGAGTGTGTGCTAAATATTAAAAGTCGTTTCACAAATAGACATCAATTGAACTCATTTTTATCTAAAGTGCAAAACAAAGCATTCATAGCCCTGGCATTTAAAGCGAAAGTCTTCTTCTCTAACTCATTCCAATTGTTCATTAGAAGAGAAGACTTTTAAAAGACATTTTCCACAATGTTCCATAACTCAAAATCCATAGACATTAGAAAAATCCTCATTATAGTCTTCCAATATGTGTAATATGTCCCATTGAACATGGGTGGACGTGTAATTGAGTGACCATCTTGGTTGCCGACAAATGCCATCTCTCTTGGGTTTCAAATCAAACGAGAGTGACCTTGCTCTGATACCAATTATTAGGATCAAGAGCGGCACTAAAAGGGGGGATGAATCAGTGCAACAAAAAAAATCATCGATTTTGTAAATTTTTCATTCGTTGAAAACTAATCTCGGAAAGTGCTTGACTTTAAAGTAAATGAACTAACAATTAACTTAGAAAGTAATGATAGTAATGAAAAGTAGAATGGAAATAAGCACACTAGAATTTCTATTGGTTCGATCGTTGTGACCTACATCCACTTCTAATTCCTCCTCCGTTGAGGTCACCGATGTCCACTAATAGTCTCCCTTTAATAGGCGAAGACCAACCACCTCTTTACAGCCCTTTCTTCTTTTCACGGGTTTAGGAGTTAACTCTTACAAGCCTCACACCTCTCTTGAATGATCACAATACTTAGAAAGGGAGGAGGAGGACTCTTTTTACTTTTACATTACTTTTAACACCCTAATATTTTAATATTTTATTCACACTTTCGTGCCCTTTCATGCAGAAAAGGGTGGGGTATTTATAGGCCCCAATGGCTTCTTGAAGCCAAAAAGTGTCATATCCCCATATTTTGGGGTACTAACGGTACCATCGCCATTATTAGGTGATACTACCGCATGCTAACTGACACTAGGCAATACCACCACCTAACAAAGCTTCGGAGACTAAGCTCTGGCGATACCACTGCTTAGCAGCATTAACTATCAGCAGTACCATTGCCCAGTCTGGGTGCTACCACCACCCAGACCACTTGGGAAACTACGTCCCAAGCGGTGCCACCACCAGCCCTAGCAGTGCCACCGTTGGCCATGACTTCAAGTGTTGAATGGGCTTGTTCAACCAGCCCAATTCAGCCTTATTAAGGGCCTAGTTGGCCCCTAACTGAGTTAGTGGGATTACCTCCCAATCCTAACTCAACTTAAAGTCTAAGTATGTCAATTGTTCTTCCGGCGAGCTTTTGGCGATCTTTCGGCGAACTTCTAGCGATCTTCCAGCGAACTTCCGACGATCTCTCAACAATGTTCCGACAGACTTCTGGCAAGCTCCTGGACTTCATGACGATCTTCTTGGCGAGTTCCGATGAGCTTCTTTGGCAAGCTCTAGGACTTCTCGGTTATTCTGGCAGAACTTCCGACGAACGTCCGGACTTCCGATAAACTCTTGAACTCCCAATGAAGTCTCGATCTTGACTCCGGCATAATATATATATATATATATATATATATATATATAACTAATCATGAAAAGCACTAAGTAATTTCATGGTAAGGAAAAAGAGATTCGATTGAGTCACTTACCTTGTTGACGAAAGTCGTTAAGGCATAGTTCACCATCTCGCCCTTGTTGGTTTGCTCCTCATCTTCGGATGAGCTCGATTCATCCCAGAGTGCTTCTTTCATCTTGTGTTTATAGCAAGTAATTACATTTTTTTTAAGTTTATTTTTATTCTTTGATTTTTGTTTTAAGAACTTTTTAGGCTTTATTGTGAGAAGTTAAAGTTCATCATCACTTGAGCTTTCGCTCGAGTGGTCTTATTTTGTTTTAAGTGCAAAATCATTCATGTTCTTTGGAAGGTTGTTCTCAAGTTCGTCATGTGCTACATAAGTCATTTCGTAGGTCATCAAAGACTCGATAAGTTCTTCGAGAGGAAAAGTATTTAAATCCTTGGCCTCTTGAATGACCATTACTTTATTATCCCAATTTTTAGAAACAGATTATAAAACTTTATTCCCAAGTTCAAGATTCAAAAAACTTTTACCAAGAGCTTTTAGACTATTGACGATATCCGTAAAATGGGTGTACATGTCTCCAATAGTCTCGCTTGGTTCCATACGAAATAATTCAAAATCACGCATCAAAATATTTATTTTAGAGTCTTTAACTCTACTAGTGCCTTCGTGTATGATTTCAAGTGTGTGTCAAATGTCAAAAGCCATTTCGTAAATAGAAATCCGATTGAATTTATTTTTATTTAAGGCGCAAAATAGAGCATTCATAGCTCTAGCATTTAAAGAAAAAGTATTCTTCTCCAAATCATTCTATTCATTCATTAGAGTAGAAGACTTTTGAAAATCACTTTCGATAATATTCCATAAATCGAGATTTAACGAAAGCAAGAAAACTCTCATTCGAGTTTTCCAATATGTGTAGTCCATCCCATTGAACATGGGAGGACGAATGAGAGAAAATCTCTCTTAAAAGCCAAAAAGAGTCATTTCTCTTGAGTGTTAAACTAAATGAGAAATAACGAGGCTCTGATACCAAATGTTAGGATCGAGTCGACATTAAGAGGGGGGTGAATTAGTGCAACGGTAAAAACGTCGATTTCAAAAAATATTCGTTCGTTAAAAATCGGTCGAAAAGATGTTAACTTAAAAAAACTTACGTAAGCATGTAATGAGAAAGTAGAGCAGTGAGCAAGTAAAATGATTTGCAGCAAAGGTAAACAGCAAAGTAAAAGGCAACAAACTGATTTTATAGTGGTTCGGTCATCGTGACCTACATCCACTCCCGATTCCTCTTCCGTCGAGGCCACTGGCATCTACTAACGGTCTTCCTTCAATAGGTAAAGACCAACTACTCTTTTATACCCCTCTTCTTTTTTTCACAAATTTCGGAGATAACCTTTTACAAGCACTCACTTATCTCTAAACAGAATTCTAAACTTAGAATTAGATGAGGGGATCTCTCAAGTGATTACTACAGCGTTTTCCTGCTTTTAAATTCTCTATGCTTGTGTATGTTAACCAGGGATGAGAGGGGTATTTATAAACTTCAAGTGGATTCAAACTTGGAGCCTAAAAGAGTCTCATCCCTGGTTTTCGGTGTACTAGTGGTACCACCACTTATGCTAGGCGGTACCACCTCTTGTAGCACTGACATTGGGTAGTACCACCGCTTGACACAGTCTCGGAGACTGTGCCATCGACGGTTCTACCAGTTTGGGTCATTGTTTGGGCTTTTCACTTAGCCTAACACAACCCAAACTTGGGCCCAATTGACCCTTAATTGAGTTGGCCCAATTCCAACTCAATTACGCCTAAAACTTACTTCGATTTAGACAATTATTACAAAGCTTGAATCAAATGTTGTCCGACATATCATTAGTTCATCGGCGCTTCGTCCGAATCTTCGGCACATCATCCTCTCTTACGGTCTATTGCCCAATTGGCCGTAACTCCGATTTTCTTGGCATAATTTTCGCTCTTCTTGGCCTGATGCCCTAACTCATGGTCCGAAGCCTTCTGCCTGTTGAATCTCAGATTTTGATGATAAAA
>LVTN01003530.1:2359-15705 GCA_001649415.1 Musa itinerans
GGCAAATTTGGAAAACTAAAACCAAAGGCTGATGGTCCATTCAAGATGCTTAAGAGAATTGGCAGAAATGCTTATGAGATTGAGTTACCTGAAGATTACGGAGTATCCCCAACATTTAATGTGGCTGATTTGAGTCCTTTTTATAATCATGTCGATGAATCAAATAAGGACTTGAGGACAAGTCTCATTCAACCGGGGGAGATTGACACGGGAGTGTCTAATTTACTACAATCTAATCATATGAACCTCGATTATGATATGGTATTTTTTTCAGTCAACAATGATGCCTTATAATCTTTAACTCAGCCCACTCAAATATGACAGCTCATCAGCATATTCTCTGCATAAAGTTAAAGTTGTTTCAAGGTGCTTTTCTTCATGACAAAGGAATGCATTAAAGGAGTTAGTTAATAGTTATGAACATTTCTTCATGACTAAGGAATGCATTAAAGGAGTTAGTTAGCAGCTATAAACACTTAATTTCGAAATTCCCTATGCATGAAGGGTTGTTTCATGCACTAGTATTTATTTTGATGTTTAGGACTTAGAAAGATTTTTCAGAAAACGGATAATATTTTGACAGAAGCTCTCTTTAAGTGCTCACATAAACTCTATATCTCTTAGATGCGTCCTTGAGTGGTGAGTCTTTTATTTACTAGTTTTGTATCCTTATTTAATTTCTATTGGGTGGTGAACTTTCTATATCCTATTGTGATTTTAAACTTGGTAGTGAACTACTTTTCGATCGTATGTAAGTTTTATCATGAGTTCGTACCCTTTTCTCTCTGAAATACTTACTCTAGCAAACACAGCTATACTTTTGGTTTTCTGTGAAAATCTATTCTGTTTTTACCCTCTCCCTATTCTGCGTCATGCCGGTATCAGGTACATGGTAATTGAGGATATATATGTCCAAAGGATTGGATTCCCCTATATCGTTTAGGGGTTGTGGCCTAGTATGTCCGTAGTCGATGAGTCAAGTAAATTATTATGAATATAATAATTCACTAAGCCAGAAGGAGTTCTAATATGTATGACTCACAGCCAGCTTGATATTGGATCTAGAGGAGCTCACATATATGGTAGGTATTGTAATGAGTAGAGGTTTGAATATGAGATATTCACAAGAGCCCCTATCTTATTGGATATCCAGTACGCCCCTGAATTATTGGAACATATGGATGAGATCTAATAAAAGCCAATGAGAGATTATTAGATAAAGATTCACTAATCTAAGAGGCTTGGGTAGTTGGATAGAGATCCAATACCCAATAGGACATGACACATTAGGGTTAAGTTGATATGGGGGCTATATAAATAGGAGGGAACCAAAGACCTATAGGCCAGAGGCATTTTGGTTGCCACCTTTTGTTCTCCTCTCCCCTTCTCCTCAGATAGTAGGTGTGGAGATTTGGGCAATGATTTGAGAAGCATTATTGTAACCCTACTGTGTGGATCACTGCTATAGAGGAGGGTGCTTGATCTCCTTCATCTATTCCTATAAATTTGTAGGAATTCAGGGATATACGATCTCCCTAGGTAAAATACAACTATTTTTCTGATATGCAATTTTTGTTTTTACGAGGTTTTAGCAATCAATCTTCGGACGATGGCGAATACCTTTTTGAAAAATTTAAAAATTTTATTTTATATTCTTCACTAGAATTCCCTACAATATTTATAATTTACATCATATCCAATTTATATTGTTGTATCCTTTTAATATAGTAGAGTATCTTATAAATATATTCCATAATTATGGTACATCTTAGATACATAAGAACCCTAGTCAATGTCTTCCACTAGTCAGTGTCTTCCACTGATTATTTTCGGGATTACTCATAAATCTACTTACTTTTTGGCCAAGTGTAGATTTAAATCTACTATAGTTTATACGTATTAAATTTCTTTAAGATAGTCAATATAATAAGACTATGATATCTTACAAATCTTAATTCTTGAGATAATATCTGCCTCACCTACAACCTCCATATTAAAAAGTTTTAATAGTTTCCTAGGTGATATAATAATATCATGACTAGTCACGGTAATTAGCATATCATCAATATGTATAAAATAATATAATATTTAAAGTGCTTTTGATTAAACACTTTATCATACTCAGTCATTTTAAAACCATTTAAAAACCAGCCAAAAAAATTTATCCCTTTACTTAAGTGCTTGTTTTAATCTATATAGAGATTTAACGAGCTTGCAAACTTTCTGTTCTTATCTAGAAGCCACAAGCCCCTCAGATTTTCCATATCGATTTTTTCTTGTAATTCACCATTTAAGCATGTCATCTTAGCATCTATTTGATATATTTTGAGATTATGCAATGCCACGATTGCAATTAATACTCTAGTCGATGTCATCCTTGTAATCGGTAAATATGTGTTGAAAAAGTTAAGACCTTTAATCTGTTTAACCCCTTTGCTATCCAGCTGTAGTTATCTATTGATTCATCAGTTTTTAATTTTCACTTGAAGATCCATTTTCAATCTAAAGGCTTATTTTCTAGTGGAAGATCCATCAATTCACATGTATGATTTTGCATGAAAGATTTGATTTTGCTATTGATAGCTTCTTTCCAAAATTGAGCTTTTACAGTCAACATAGCTTCATTGTATGTCTTAGGTTTATTTTCTAATAAATAAGTTTGAAGATCTAGACCAAAAGACTTAGATGTCTTGGCCCATTTACTATATCTTGGTTTCTCATCATTTAGATGACTACCTCTCACAGTATCATAAGTTTTTTGTTTTCTGAGAATTTATTTTTCTTCTCTTTATAAAAAATATAAAATTATTTTTCAATAATTATACTTTCATATAAATAAAAAATATCTGATTGATGCATAAGGAATCAATATACATTGTTATTATGAGCATATCCAATAAATATGAAATCAACTGTCTTAGACCTAATTTTGACTTAGGTTAAGGTATTTCAACCTTAGCTAAACACCCTCACACTTTCAAGTATTTGTAGAAAGGTTTATGACCTTTCCATAACTCACAGGGAGTATTACCCTCAAGAATATAGTTTGTCAAGAGAATATAGCATTCATCATCTGTTTAAGAGTTCAGTACTTGTGTTCAATAATTTCATTTGATTGAGGTGAATAGGGAGCGGCAATCTAATGAATAATACAGTAAAACTCTTCAAAATGTGCTTCATATTCTTCACCTCAATCACTTTGAATATCTTTTTTAGTTTACTAAGTTAATTCTCAATCTCATTCTTGTAGTATTTAAATACTTTCCGGTTCTCATTTTTGCTTCTTAGTAAATACACAATAGTATATTGTGCAATCATCAATAAAACAACAAATCACTTTTTTTTCCACCTCTCTTTTGCACAATCATTTTGTCCCACCTCTATTTTGCACAAACTTTAAATCATATCATAGATGTCACTATGAATTAATTCTAGAAGTATAATTATTTTTTCAACTAAATAAAAAGATGTTTTAGCCAACTTGACTCGTACATATTTCGCATTTATGATTAGGATCAACATGTAGTGAAAGCAATAAATATATATTTATTAAATCTTCATAAAATATTAAATTTTACATGTCCTAATCTACCATGTCATAACTTGAGGACTCAATCAAGGAAACAAAAGACTAATTTTATTATTATTATTATCAAAATTATAGTGTGCATACATTGCAATCATCTTGACCAAAGTCATTGTCTAAGTACCCTCTACCCACATGCATGTCACTCTTGATGAGTATAAATTTTCCTGACCCAAATACAAACATAAAACTATTCTTACTCAATAATGTCATTGTCTAAGTACCCTCTACCCACATGCATGTCACTCTTGATGAGTATAAATTTTCCTGACCCAAATACAAACATAAAACTATTCTTACTCAATAATGTCATTGTCTAAGTACCCTCTACCCACATGCATGTCACTCTTGATGAGTATAAATTTTCCTGACCCAAATACAAACATAAAACTATTCTTACTCAATAATGATCCATAAACTTAGGTTTTTTGAATGTTTGGTACAGTAGGGATGTCAAAGGGGCCGGGTAGGGAATACTTCCGTCCTCCACATCCTTGTCTCATCCCCCATTTTCCATACCCATCTAATTTTCCGAGCAAAAAAGAGATGGAGAATCCTCGTTGGTGGTCGAGATCTCGTAAGTTCTTCATATCCTTATAATTAATTAATTTATTTTTTAAAAATAAAATTACTATCAAACCTAATTAAAAATACTAAAACTCATACAAAATAAATATAACATATTCAAATAAAAATGGAATCAAAATTACCAAATAGATCTAGAACAATTGTAACAAATTTGAAAGGATGAATCAGCACCAAATATAACCCACATCCACACCCAATATAAACAAAAGTTAGGTAAATTCAAATATAAACAGAACCAAATATAATCACAATTCACAACCAAATAAATCCAAAATAATATATATATATATATATTAACAAATTTCTTCATTAAAAATAAAACCAACAATATCCAAAAAAATTATAAATTAATATTTTTTCATAATCTCACTAAAATGTCAATTAATAAAACTTAATAATAAATAATATTATTATAACTAGAATATTTATCAATTATCTCACAATCATCTTTATCCACTTCAAAGACTTTGCAATGTTCTAAATATGCAATTAAATATTAATTTATTATATTAGAAAAAATAATAATTAATGTTAAATAAATAGATGTTAAAGTATTTTCATTCAAAGTAAAGTTCAAACTTTGTATTTCATCCCATAACCAGTCTTGAGAACACATTAAAGCTTCTAGTGTAATTGGAAGAAGTTTAGAACACATTAGAATTGCCAAAATATCTCTGACAATATATTGTAGTGTGGGGTACTTAATTCCATTCATTTTCCACCATGTATGGATATCAAAAATCATAACTTCTTGGCAAAGAGATTCATCTAAATACTTGTCCAACTTTGATTTGACATTATCATACTACTTACAAATAGATTAAAATTTAACAAAGGATTAACGTCTTCTTATAAGAAAATGACATCTAATT
Source organism: Musa itinerans (assembly GCA_001649415.1). NCBI lineage: Eukaryota > Viridiplantae > Streptophyta > Magnoliopsida > Zingiberales > Musaceae > Musa > Musa itinerans. The sequence goes on from LVTN01003530.1 coordinate 7,406, forward strand.
TAGAGGAACCAGTTGAGCTATGAAAATAAGAAGATCCTTCTTCTGATTTAAATTTTTGCTAATGCTCTCTCATTAAATTATAACAAATCCTTTGAATTCTACTAATTTGAAAGGATGAATCAACACCATAAATCTTTAGAAAATAATTAATCAATTTCATCTTAAATCTTGGATCTAGAACAATTGCAATTCCCATTATCCCATGAATTACATTCCAATATTTTTCAAACTTTTTCTACCATATTAGTGTCATGGTCTAATTTCATTACAACTAGAATTGCTCCATTAAGAAATTGCTAACCTCAGCTCACAAACCTTGAGAAAGAAACGATTTGTTGTAGGGTACTTGGTTCCTGAAAATATTTTCGTAATATTATAACATAACTTCAACTTTTCATACATTACTTTTGCCACAATCCAATCTTCTTCTTCAGGCGCACATTTATATTGACACTCTTGTTATTTCAAAAGAAAAAATATATTTATAAATCAAAGATGCGTTAAGCATCAAATAGGTATAATTCCATCGAGTTTTATAATGCCAACTTCTTACTGCTCAAAATACTCAACTAGCGAGCAGTTTCCTCTAAATTTTCAAATCCTTTTGGTGTTGCTATTCAATAGGCAACACTATCTCTAATCCTCTCAATTCCTTCGCAAATCACTTCCATTCCACTCTTAACTATCAAATTCAATTTGTGGGCACAACAATGCATATGAAATAATTCACCACCCAACAAAAGAGAATTATAAAAAAGTTTATTTAAAAAATAGAAATCATAACATCATTAGTAGAGCAATTATCCATAGTTAGAGTAGACAACTTACGATCAATGTTCCAGTCCAACAAACACTCCATCAATGAGGAAGAAAGTGCTTCGGCGATGTGTGAACATGGCACATACATAAACTTGAAATAAAATGAGTACTAATATAAAATAAGTTATAATCTCATTATAAAACAAAAATATAAATTCTAATCAAATCATATAAAAATTAATAGCTCAAAATTTAACTTTGTGATATCCAAAAATCGTCTTTGAAGTGAGCAGTGACAACCATATATCCCTTCTTCTGGTCTGGTTAGTAGAAGTCCATATGCTATTTGTATGGTAATCTTGCTATTATCATGATCAATCAATTTTATTATTTTAGTCTTTTTAATTTTATATATTTTCATGATATCATTCTTATGTTTTGAGATACGATATTAAATAATAATTAAAATACTTTAAAGTACCTTTTGGAAACCATCATCGAAATAGGGCACTCATGCAATATAATCATCTTTCTAAGTTCTCTCTTTGCAACTTTTGGATCAAAGTTTTATGTATCTAGATTGCTTTTACCCTCACTTGTTTCTAAAAGTGATTGTTTAATGTTTTTATGTTTTAGTAAAGAATATCTTTTGAAATGATTAAGTAAATGTTTGGTCTTATTCTTACTTGTACTACTTTTTGTTGTACTACTTTTTGTTATGACTATTTCGGCACTAAGAGGGAGGATGAATTAGTACTTTCGATAAAATCATTGGCTTTAGAAAAAAAAATTTCGATAAAAAAATCATATCGAAAATATGTTCGACTTGGAGTAAGTGAACTAAGCAATTAACTCATAGAGTAATAGTAATGAAAAGCATAATGTAAATGCAAACCAAGTTTATAGTGGTTCGATCATCGTGACCTGCGTCCACTCTTGTTTCCTCTTCCGTCGAGGCCATCGGTGTTCACTAATGATTTTCTTTTAATGGGCGAAGACCAACTACCTTCTTATAACTCTTTTTCCTTTTCACAAGTTTAGGAGATAACCTTTACAAGTCTCACACTTCTCTTAGAATGATCACAAAACTTAAGAAAGAGGAGGAGGACACTTAGCACTTTTTCAAGCCATAACTTAGAATCTCAAGACTTTTGTTCTCAATTTCATGTTTTGTAAGTAAGAAAGATTGGGGTATTTATATGCCCCATATGGCTTAAAAAATGGAGCCAAAAAGTATCTCATCTTGGGTTTCCAGGATACTAGTGGTACCACCGTCATTACTGGGCAGTACCACTGTCTGTCAGACTGATAACTAGTGATACCACTGCTTGTCAGTCTGACATTAGGTGGTACCACCACCCAGTTTGACACTAACACTAAGCGATACCATCACTTAGACAATTTGGGAGACTATGTTTGGGCGGTACCACCGCCCACACAACCTAGGAGGTCGAGCCTCAAGCGGTGCCATTGCTTGACCTAGCTCCAGGTCACTGAATGGGTCAAACAGTAGGCCCAATTCAGTCCTAAATTGGGCCCAATTGGCCCCTAATTGAGTTAGCGGTGCCACTGCTTGACCTAGCTCCAAGTCACTGAATGGGTCAAATAGTAGGCCTAATTCAGTCCTAAATTGGCCCAATTGGCCCCTAATTGAGTTAGTAAGGTTACATCCAAATCTAACTCAAATTAAGACCTAACTATGATGATTAAGACTTAAACAATTACAAAACAAGAAGCTAAGTTGTCCGACACATCATTTGTTCACCCGACCTCCCGACAAACTTCTGGCGAACTTCCGGTGAACTTCCGGTGCATTGTCCGAACCTTCGGCGTATCGCCCGATCTCGGTGCATCGTCCGAACCTTCGGCGTATTGCCCGATCCACCGGCATGTTGACTCCCGCAACATCCGATCTTGGCGTAACGTCCGATTCTTCTGACCCGATGCTTGTTTTCTGACTCCGACCCAATGTTTCATTCTTCTTGCTTCAATTATTTTGCTTTTTCATGATCGTGGTTAGTCCTGCATCACTTTTCTCAAAACATGGATTAGATCGTAAACTCATCAATTGATTTCATCATCAAAATCCGAGATTTAACACTTTTTTCTCCAATAATTGTAAACTACCTTATCAACACCCTAAATTTTGATCTTCTTAAAATGATTCCATACCATTGAAGTTTGTTTTTTCTTTCAAGGTTACCTTTGTAGACACTTGTTCAGCTGAAGTTAGAGTCATCATATGATCATTTCTTGATTGATCAACCGATATAATATACCTAAACTCAAAATTTTAGTATATCAATCAAAATTATAAATATAATTTAGTATTTTTTTCTATATATTTTGAACAACCAATTACAAGAAAGGTGAGAACAAAGGGATCGGATAAGGAAGGGGGGGCTCCAATGGCTGACGATTGTGAGGAGGGCAGAAGGGGTTCGTGGGAATGGTTGTGATGAGAAGTGAGAGACTACAATTAAGGGGAGAGATGGAAGAGAGATTAAGGAAAGGCATGGAGGAAGGGGTTATGATAGTCAACAAGGTAAGGTCATGGGGTGGGCAAGGATGACTACGATAAGAGCAGGGGGCTATTCTAGCTACAAGAAGAGGATAGGGAGTGGGGGGTTGCGATGAAGGTAGAAGAGGAGGGATCGGGGAAAGGCATGGGGAGGAGGGGGCAAGTCAGCGAGGACTACAATAGTTGATAAGGTGGGGCCACGAGTGGGTGAGGATTATTGTGATGCTTAATGATGCAGGAGAGGTGGGGAAAGATGGAAGAGGATAGAGGACAGATGTAGGGGGAGGGGGAGTGGGTTGTGATGGTCGGTGAGGCAAGGCCGCGAGGTGGGCTAGGACAATTGCGATGAGGGGACAGGGAGGTGTGCTGATTACAAGGTGGGGGGAGGCGGTGGGTGGGAATGGTTGTAATGAGTGGTTTGGGGGCTATAATCAATAGGGAAGATGTGGAGGAGGGATTAGGGAAAGTCATAGGGGGACGGGGCACGGTCAACAAGCTTACAAGGGTTATGACAACCAATGAGACAAGGTCGCGAGGTGGGCAGGGATGTGCAATGAGGGATCAAGGGTGTTGTGATGAAGGGAAAAACCAAAAAGAGGAAAGAGAGTGTGCAATGGAAAGAAAAAGAGAAAAACAGAAAAAGAGACAAATACTGAGTAATCACCGTCGCTATTTCCTATTTATTGTTTGAAGTCATCAATCACCGAAGGAATCACCGTTTACTGATGGAGAGAGTAGAAGGACCGATGAAGACAATGTTAAACTATCGTCATGATGCCGCCTACAATTAGGAATTATGGATGTCAATGCACGTGAGGCCATGGGGAGGAGTTTACGAAAAGATATTTCATTTGATTCAATTGAACTAAATAATTTTAATTAAATCATAATTGATTCAATCAAGACTTTTTAGTCTAATTTGAATAATGAAAGCCTAGTCTATCTAATGTTTGGACCTAACATATCAGCTCACGTATTAATAGGCTATGTATGAGTACAAGGTTGGCAGTCCTCTACTCATCCCTGCCTCATATTTGTGCATGTAGTATAAAACACCCCTCATCTCCACCTCTATCTTCAGTTATTTTTTCTATCCTCGCCCCATTAGGGGCAGGTCCCGATTGGTATCATTCACATTCCTAGAAACACATCATTAAGACTTAAGAGTAACGTTTTTTTGCTAAGGTCATCTTCATCACTATCTTGTCTAGATCCATAATCTCATAGGTTTATGAGTTTCTCATATATAGCTTCGTTTCTCAAATCGAAGCATATGATGAGAACATCTTCTTATCGACACATACATGATGAATAGCGCCTTTGTCTATATATCATTCTATGAGGTTATCAGGTATGTTGGCTTCAAACACCACAGCAAAAAGTATTAAATGAGTCACATCTTTCGACAACTTCTCTTCCTCAATCAGATGCATTTGGTCTTTCTTGGATTATCTCTTTTGTTGATAATCGTTGGGTTGATGTCCATGTTGTAAACAAGATAAATTCCATTAAACTTTTTGGATTTACCTTTCTGCTGACTCAAATCATCACCTGAGTACTTTCTTTTTTTTGTTTATCTTAGGTTCCACCATATTTACCTTTAACTCCATTAGAAGCCTCACTTATTTTCTCTCTGAAATCTAGTTGTCTTTCTCATCTGATAATGAAAACTTTCAGTCCCATTTTGATAGCAAGACTTCCTTCTCTGTATTGTCCAGCAACAGCAATCCAAAAGCTTCTGTTAAGGAAGCGTTCGACTAACTCTCAGGACTAGTGCGCTCATGGGGGCTCGAGTGTTCTCTTCCCAAGCGTCGCCGAGTGCCCGCCCCTCTCGGTGAACACTAACCATTTAATTTATCGGTGGACCCCTCTTCTTCTCTACTTAGTGCCATCTTTTATTTCTCCATTGTCTGCGGCAACGCCTTCTTTTCATTCATGCCCGTTTCATTCAATCAAGCCGTCGGCGTGACCACCCCCTTCTTCACGGTCATCTTCGCTCTTGCAATCACATGCCGCCATGAACTCACAACGGTCTACGTTGCGTTGCACCCATCATCCCCACCAGTAATAGTGAGCCCCTCTTTCACCTGTAGAAAAATATAGGGGCGACATCACATGCACAGCAAAAGAACATAAAATAAAAATCTCAAATTTTTCAAAATGTGTTCATCATCGTGCGAAGATCGGTGCACAAAACCCACGAAACTAAAAACCACATATGAGATAGTTGTGTTACCTAGGGAGATTATATATCTATGAATCCCTGCAGATATGTAAGAGAGGATGAAGGAGGTTAAGCGTCTTCCTCTCTAGCAATGATCCACATGGCAAGGGTTGTGAAGATGCTCCTCGAATTGTTGCCCAAATCTCCACACCTGCTATCTGAGGAGGAGAAGGGGAGAGGAGAATATGTGGCAATTAAGAAGCCTAGCCTATGACCATTTGGTTCTCTCCTATTTATAGAGGCTCCTTGTCAACTTAACCCTAATTGATCCTACCATATTGGGTATTGGATCTCTATCCAATTACCCAAGCCTCTTAGATTAGTGGGTCTCTACCTAATAATCTCTTATTAGCTCTTATTGGATCTCATCTATAGGATCCAACAATTCAGGGGCTTAATGGATATATCCAATAAAATAGGGGCTCCGACGGATATCTCATATTTGAACCTCTACTCGTCACAACACCTACCATATGCGTGTGACTCTCTATGCCCAATATCGAGCTGGCCGTGAGTCATATCTTTCAGAACTTCTCCTGGCTCAATGAATTATTATTATCTCCATAATAATTCACTTGACTCATCAATTGCGGACGTACTATGCTACTACGACGTAGTCCCCAAACGATACAGGGAATTCCAATTGACGTAGTCCCCAGACGATACAGGGAATTCCAATCCTTTGGACCTATCTGTCCTCATTTACCATGTACCTATAGTCCCTCATTTATCTAATACCCTAAAGATCTTATATTGGGCATGGTGCTATCAGGCTCACATGGTTTCTCCTTGAGTCTCACTCTAATTGGATTCTCTCGAAAAACTCTTTCTCTCTTAATTTGAATGACCTTGGCCAAGGATTTGTTTAAGCAAGAATATATAAGATATTCCTCTTATGATACCAAGAGCAAATGATTCTCTATCAACACTCAATAGTCCCCATAAGATTGGTTGTCACTCCCGATGACCAGTTGTACTAGATCTGAAATTTTAATGATTACTATATCTTAAAAAAAAAAATTCAAGTGAGGTATGGTAGGATACTCTCAATAGAAAGTCATCTATATAAGTGTGAAGTGGAGCCATTCCTATAAAAACTTTTAAGGCTGAAATTCTCTTGGGTACTTGTGAATCCAAGAGTTGTTCAAAAGTTAAAATGAACAAGATCATGGGAACCTAAGGTGTGAGAGCAGAAATTACATGGGTATTATTGGGAAATCTTGGGCGACATTATATGTGTAGTGGAAGAACAAAAAATAAAAATCCCAGATTTTCATAGAAAATAGTTTCTTATCATTGTGCGATGATTGGTACGCAAAAACCCACGAAACCGAAAAAACATGCGTGTTGAGGGATATGTGTTACCTATGGAGATTATCTTTGAAAACATACAGATCTATGAGAGAGGTTAAAGGAGGTCAACTATCCTCATCTTTAGTATTGATCCATATGGTAGGGGATGCGAAGATACTCCTCAAATCACTACTCAAATCTCCTCGCTGCACGCACCACACAATCAAGAAGGGTTGACCCTTCTTGTTGTCCACATGCTCAAATAGGGACTGCTGGCTAAGGAGAAGAAGGGGAGAGGAGAATAAGAGGTAGTAGCCAAAAGGGGTCTAGCCTATGGCCATTTGTTCCCTCATATTTATAGAGGTCCTATATCAACTTAACCTTAATGGATCCTACCCTACTAGGTGATGGATCTCCATCCAATTGCCTAAGCCTCTTGGATTAGTGGATCTCTACCTAATAATCTCTCATTAGCTCTTATTGGATCTCATATATAAGATCTAAGACTTTAGAAGCTTATTGGATATCCAATAAGATATGGGCTCCAATGTATATCTTATATTCGAACCTCTACTCGTCACAATACCTACCATATGTGTGTGACCCTCTATGCTCAATGTCGAGTTGGCCGTGAGTCATATCTTTTAGAACTTCTTCTAGCTCAGTGAATTATTATCTCCATAATAATTCACTTGACTCATCAATTGCGGATGTACTAGGCCACTACGACGTAGTCCCTAGACGATACAGGGAATTCTAATCCTTTGGATCTATTTGTCCTTATTTACTGTGTACCTATAGTCCCTCATTTATCTAATATCCTAAAGATCTTATATTAGGCATGGTGTTGTCAGGTCCACACGATTTCTCTTTGAGTCTCGCTCTAATCGGATTCTCTCAGAAAACTCTTTCTTTCTTAATTTGAATTACCTTCGCCAAGGATTTGTTTGAGCAAGAATATACAGGATATTCCTCTCATGATACCAAGAGCGGATGATTTTCTATCGAAACTTAATAGTCCTCATAAGATTGGCTATCACTCCTAATGATCAACTGTACTAAATCTAAAATTTTTAAACCTATAAGTATAGTATCAAAGAGTAGAATACTCACACAGGACATCCTTGATTTCTCAAGTCTAAGGACCAGGTACACCATTGGGATGACGAAATCATTGTCTAACAATGAGGTATTATCAACCATCCAGCATTCTATTAGCAGATCAATCAGTGAACTCATTCTCTATTGAGCACCTGCACTACAGCCCTAGTGTCCCCACACAAACAGTTATAAGACCAACCATCTCTATCATATGGATGGGTATACAACACACTAGTATATTAGTTTATCTCGATATCCCTCTCGAGTAACCTATGACCAGGATTATTTAGGGTCTGTATTTCAAGGTGAATCGATCTCATTATTTTGATCTCACAACGATCCGATTCTATATATATATGTATATATATATATGTATGTATATACATATATATATATATAGAT